>JABASI010003035.1:0-17624 GCA_019776505.1 Tomocerus nigrus | reverse complement strand
TACCAATAATCATTTAGGTATTAATCTTAATTGTAGTTAGTGTGTTTGAAAACTAGCACAATGACTGAGACTACATTTTTTGATTGCCCTTTGTACCCATGCATGTGCATATCAATAAAAGTTTATTATTAAAAACCTCAACATGCTGACTTTGCTGAACGAGACACTTTAAGAAGGAAGTCACAAATATTATTAAATGTATAGGTATATGAGTTGTTTATTGCCAGATACAATTAGACTAGTAAAGCTACTAAGTCACGTAGCACAAGTCACTGTTAATGGCTAGCAATAAGGCTAACTTTACATGTAGGGAGAGGTTGGAATTTGCATTTAGTCACACAGATTATAAATTCTCTTTCTGGTTCAAAAACAAACGAACTAAGAGCTTTTACTTTCTTCGACGGTTGCCTATATATATAGACATTATTACAGATAATCGGACACCCTCAAGACTCCAGACTGTAGATAATGAATGATGGACGCCTATTCTCCAATAGAGTCTCCGTCAGACAGAATCTCATTATACATAGATCATCTTACGAAGACATAGAGGCGACTCCATGTCTCAATTTGATCCTCAGAGAAGAACAGTATAAAATATACAGGATACAGGAGATACAGATAATGCAAAATAAATAATACATTAGAGAATTGAGATCACGTACGAGAGTTATTGTCTTGGATTTTCAATTGCTACAACCAGAATCTGATTGCTTAACTTTTCGTAACCCGAGTGTAAATTCGTGCGTATCGTGTCAGAGGGTTAATGAGGCAAGACGAGACAAAACACATAAACAGTTAGCATTTAGCACAAAAGAGAATAACAGCTCATTGTTTATGACTGTTCTGCTTCAGTTTTTCCGCTCAATTCATGAATCTGAATGTGAAATAAATGCACCCTTACAAACAGTAACACACATGTACTTGGAGAACACAGTGAGATTTACGTTGACAGATTTTCACTTGACTCGAGTTTCCAGTTTACTTTGCAGCCCACATACGAAGATTTAATGCTTTACACACTCAAAAATATCAGGGCATTGAATTTCTACGCTGGTGCTACTTCTTGACTTCTTAACTGCACTAAAGGAAGTTAAAAGGGTCTCAACAAATAGCCCATGTAGGTTCCTACTCCTGTAGTCTAGCTAAATCGTCTATGAATAAGGGAAAAGGGTAATGTGATAAAATGGGAACTAAACCTTCTTCTGTAATGGTATGAGCGATGAGAGAGATACAGGAGGGAAAGATGCACAATGTTTTTCAAACTTCCCTTTCATCCCTCTGGAGTTGTCTAAAACGCATCGAGAATGACAGAAAAGAGTGCAACTACGAAGAATTGAGTTATATACTTACTACAACAGCAAGGTACAAGATATTTTTAAACAAAGAAAAGTACAAAATTTTAAACTGCAACTTTCATATATGTCATGTCTCATGTGTGCATGCAAATGCATTTGCTATCCCCAAGTGTTGCATATGAAGATACATTCGTTTTAAGATCTAAGTAAACACAGACAGGAATGAAAGAGATAAAGAGTGGCAGTAGCCAAACAGGGTTCTTCCTTTCTTGTTATTCTACGAACAGAAAACAGAAACAAAACGCAGCGCTCTTCTCGACAATCACTTAACTTAAACTGAACACTTGTTCATCCTGTAAAACTTTTTATAGCCTTATGAATTAAACATAAACTGGTATACAGCCCAGAGTACAAATATCCCTTAAGACGCAATTGGCGTTAGACAATACAAGAAGCAATACAGTTGATAGGTTTGAAATATTACGGGGACAGTACTTGCTTGCTCTTGACTATTTCTGTTTTTTAATAGGAATATATTATAATCTGACTGCCTCACGAAACCTTATAATATGTTAGCAAGTCTTCCATTCAACCGGCTATTGTGTTTAATAGCAATAAATAGGTAGATGCAAAAGGTAATAAACCATAATACGACAGCATACAGGAGTACCTACTTTACAATCAGAGATGAGAGTCGAATAAACCCCTTTCCTTCTGTATTTCCTTTTATAGCTAGCCGATTCGAATATAAACTAACCATAACAAGCCATAGAGTTTCATTAAACGCTTTTTACGAAACTAAACTTGATCAATCACTACTTGCTATACAAATACACACAAACATGTTATTAGGATTAGTTAGGGCTTGGCTCCGGCTCGCCTTTACTCTACTTTTTAATGAAAAGAATAGCATAAAACTCGGCCAACGACAACAACTCTTCCGTTATTTAATACCTAGCCAAAGTACATCATCATTCCAAAGCTTTCCAAACCATCCTTAATGATAGCTTAATACGGACACATTTGCGTGATGCAGCAGTATTACTAATCCATTCAAATACTACTAAATACATTTTTACTATTAGGAGGGCAGGGAACTTAATGCACATGGAAATTCACCCTTTTCTTTCAATCCCTTATAAAACACTGTCTATCACAATAAGCAATACATAAGTATATATTAAATATGTTCCAGTGCTTTTTATAGAGAGCATGCATCAAGTATTGATAAATGTATGTAGCATGCTATCACACAGTTAAGCTAATAAAGTATCTATAAGAGCTGCAATTTATAGAGGAAGTACTTATTCAAACCAATCTACGGTACAAATATGTTGGCCATATTTGGAAGTACTCTGCCCCAAACAAAACTATAGATCAATTACATTCGATTGCTAAGGATTAAAGAAATAGCAGTAATTTAGTAGGTTTATGGCCATCAGCAAAGTACTACTTTACATCTCCATTCTGCAAGACAACAAATTCTGAATATTCAACAATCTTGCACATAAAATTTTATCTCAGTCCTTCATTTACACTAATCTACTCTCGTGCACGATGCGATTGATATATATTCTTTGATTTGAGTTCAATACCAAGCTTTCTAATTCTAATACTGATCAACAGTGCAACGAAACCCAAACTGTATTTTATAATGACAATTTGGTATTACCAGGCATATGCATAAAACTGTATTTTCTATAATGTTTATGCTTGGAAATATTAAATAATACCATAAAGTAGTAATAGTGACCACAGAATATGAATATTGTTACGATAATTAAAAGAACCTAGATGACATCAGTTAATTAATGAATGTGTGGTAGTTACATACATGGAAATTACGCTCTAAGGCATAATAACAATACCAAATACAAAGTAAAGCGATTTTAATAAACCAGTTAGATAATGTTTAACCTGATGAATCTCCAAAGATGCTCTCCCTCACTTAATTAACAGATCAGCACAGATAGATAGAGAAGCACAAATAATAAAATAACTCATATCAATTCTCTAATTTTTATTCAGAGAGGTACTTAATTACAAAGGGTACCAACGCTTTTCAGCAAAACCTAGCAATAATATAATATGCAGGTACGCACATAACATAATGTAGGTACCTATTTATGATTTATCATTATATCAGCCCATTTTAATTCAAATTACAGCCTCCTACTGTCCTGCCACTGAATTATTTACTACCGCACAAATACTCATTTATTTTCGAAAACAGTTGCATAATATTGTTTGTTAGCTTCCTCACGTCTACAAATGTGAGATTTTATATGTTTTACGGAATATGCCTAAATTGTAATTATTCTCTCAAAGCAGAAAAATCAGGCAGCAAACGCCAATTCATTAAACCAGACACCTATACATTAAATGAATGCTAAAATGCTGTCTGTGCCTAATCTGTTAAATGAATATATGAAATAAAATACTACACTTACAAAGCAAGCCAATATAGCAATATACTGCAACCACAAAACTTCTAGGTATATTGAACCGCTGCGTTTTGGTTTGTTTTTTTGTTCCATCTCGCATTACAACTCTAATGCTTGCCTCTTCACCGGTTCTGGTTCTACTCTTAACTCAAAATTATTGCATTATTTCTCAGATGACAGGTAATAATGTTTACTGCATGTGTGAAAATACTGTCACTCTAAAGTAACTGTCAACGAATGACAGCTTCAGTTCTCTGCATATTTTTTAGGCAAGCATACGCCTACTTATTTGATACTATGCAGTGGTGGATAACAAAGCGAAAAACTAATTTGAATTATCTAGCACTTTATAAATCACCCTAATGATTTATGAATACTTCTTCGGAGGTATACACGTATACATACATCAAATGTAATTATTTGTATGGACAGGACGAAACTAATGAAATATCTGACAAGCCCATCAGAAAAATCTTGTGATCTCAAGAAGTTTATGATTTGAATAAGAAACAAAACGATTTGATGCTTATTGTATTACAGCGCATTGTAATTCTCTGTTTCTCTTTTTCTCTCACTTGCATATTGTGGCTATCGATATACTCAGTAATTTTAATACGTAGTAATTTTGTAATATCTATTGCATTATTTTCAGTTATAACCCAACATTTTACACACAGGGAATAATTCAGTGCAATTTGTAATACCACTGACCTTTTGTGAACAATAATAATATTTCTGCCACATTAAACCGCACAGAGAGAACTATTACGTATTGAATTGAACCGTTGCTGACTAAAAAATAACAGAAGTGCGCCTTGTAATAAGAAATGGCTCATAGCGATTAATGCGTATTACTTAATTAATTAATCCGATTAACATTGACACTGAAGGACAGAATATTGGAATTACTTTACTATATGAATTAAGGGGGAACTGCTGCAGCGTATATGGTAGAGATGATATTACATTGACTTCTAGGAGCAATCTGTGTCGCGAAACGTGAATTCGTTGGTAACTTATTCACCAACTGCACTAATGGTTTTGCTACTTTAAAATAAACGTTCATTGATAACAATGACATATCTTTTTACATATAGACTAATGCAGTCTTTCTTTTGCTGACGGGCTCCTGGGCCCTGGGTTACTTATGCACCTTACCAAGTTCGCTAGCGTCACTCATTAGATTCGTTGAGCCTGTCAACACCTTAACTCATTCCATCAAGTATCAAGTGTGTCAACACAACAACCGTTGCTCCCTTCCCAGCCACTACTATATTTTCCCCAGTGCATTTTAAAACTAACTTAACCGTTCTAAACTTTCTCAACGAGTGACAAATTCCATTCCTAGAACAAACATCTTCTTGTTAGTCTAAGAACAAAGTTATATTTACCCAATGCACTCTAAATGAAATCTCGGGATACTTTTAACAGTTCAGTTCTACACAGTTTTGAAAAATTAAATTAAACATTCTTAATTCAAATTCATTTTTAACGACACGAACAGATAATGGGAACGAGCTATCCACAATAATAATATTGTAGGCTATAGGCAAATGAACCTATGTACACAATATGAACTCCTAAAAAGATGAAAGAGATAAAAGAGATACTTCAACGAAAAGGCTGCGTATTCCTTACGAATGAGCTTCTCTGTTGGAAACCTAAGATTTCGGTTGTAATGTAAACGGCTCATTAGTAATCTATGTAGTATCTATCAAATCAGAAATACACAACTTGTTCCTAAATCCAACGATTTTATTATGTCAGGAAACAAAACTTTGTTTAACTATGGTGTAAATGGTTTAAGTCTGATAATTCTACGTAACTCCAAAAGGCGAATGCTACCTATTTAAAGCTAAACCACAGATATCTTAACCCAAATGATCGTGAAACTAACTGTTTTAGTCCAACAATTGCTGGCCGCCTTTTGCGGCCTATTAAGACCAACAATAAGTAATCACATAACACTGACCATCCCATTCAACCTTATCCTCTCCTTGTCGCCGTCAATGTGTAATGTAATGAGGCATTTATCGCTACATACATAGTATCAAGTACAGTTTAATTCTTACAATAAGCACAATAGCCAATTTAAACATTTTAACAGTTGTTAGGTCCTCGTTATGTTTGCAGAATGCCCACTATTCAGAATTTACATCACAGTTTAGTCACATATAATAAATATCCAGGTTGATAAACCTACTGTGATGGAATGGAGGTAATAAACTTACCCAATATTTTACTACTACATTATGAATTCCTATTTACTTTCCTACCTTTTTAGCTTCACGGTACATAATACCTATACATGCCTAAGTGTACTTGTATCAACTTTTACGACTTATTGCATGTAATATTTTTTGTAATAACTCAAGTTTCAAAATAAAAACTGCAGCACGAATTAAACAATTACTTTACATGTTTCTCCATCTCATGAATGCATCTGCAGAAAACAATAAAGACTTTAGTGCAACGCTATAAAGGAATCTTTCTTTGTAGTCACATCAAAATATTTACGTAACTGTGCAGAGAATTGCAATTTCACGACTTTTTATTATCGTATATAACAATTAGAGACGTAGCAGTAGTATTTGTGTACACGAAATAGGCTAACCCAGAAAATGACTACCACAATGCCTTGCCGGTTATATTATTATCAGTAGATTAGTATGTCTTTTGCAATCCATGGGGTTATTTAACCCACTGCTGCAACTTCTAATGTTTACAACCACATTCTATGCTACAAAACTACGAATTAGCCACGTAACATCATAGCCAAATGCAATTTTGTCCATGGGTTACACTGATTTACTAGATTTACCTATTAATTAAACATCTGAATACAACTAGGTACCTATACATTTCTATTCTATACAGAGAACGACCTAAATGATTTCTTGGGATATCTGCACTAGTCTGGGCAAAATGGATATCACAGAGAGTTGTAATCAAGGCTAATATTGCTTTCTTGTACAGTAAAGTAGAATGAATACCTTAATCCTTAATTTAGGTCGCTGAACTTAAAAGGTTTTAGGATAAGAAACCCTACAACTGCTAAACAATGCAGATGTCCTCAAAACTTTACCTCGAATAATAAAATGTATTTATCAGTTCTAATCCTATTGGCAAACAGAAACCCAACAACAACAGTAACGAATCACCAACACAATGTCTACCTGTTAATTAGCACTTCTTAATGGGATAGTGCATATCATCAATGCAAGTATAGTTGCAGGTCACATGCATCAAACAGACAAATAGTTAAAACTGATTTTGTCTTTCCTTGGGACATGAAAACTAATTCATCACATTAGGATGGGAAAGACATCTCAATCGACACAGCAAACTTGCTTACTAACGATACGAAAAGGAAAAATGTCTTGGCCATGTACATGATAATCTAATGTTGGATAATGCGAGCATACTTTTAGGATAATATTGGAATAATTCAAAATAACCTCAATTACATAATTCGTTAAAACTTAAGATATTCTCACTAAATATCTTTAACTGCTAGTTATACTTTGGCTAAGTATAGGTATACAAATAAGTACACTAAGAAAAGAAAATAGTTTGAAATCTTACCATTAAATAAAAATAAATATATACATTATGAGAGTTTTTAAATTACCTGTTTCTCTTGAGTGTAGAAAATGACGGCAGAATCAACTAGTCGTCTTCTCTGTTGAACACGAGAGGCAAAGTTATTTACAACAGTCTCCAGCTCATGAGCCACAGCATAAATTTCTTCAGCATCACACTCCCCCGTCCTAGCCAACTCTTCAGCTGCGCTTATTAGCTTGTCCGTATTAGTATACGTATTCTACACAACACAAAACACAATGAGTGAAACTTTGAAAATCTAGAAAACTCTAAACTAAATATTACAGGGCAATTTTTTAAAGTATAAGTAATGTCTGCCTAATGCACTGTCATGCCTGTGAATTATATATTATGTCTCGTAACTTAATATTTGCCCATTTTCACTAAAAGCCTCAATTTAGGCCTAAAGCCAAACAAAATATCCTCGTTCTTCGACAAACCAAACCAATATCCATACGCTAAAACACAACACATTACTAACACTCTCTCTCCGTCTCCTTTAGCAATTGAGTCAACATAGCACACAACAACCTTAAATCACGTTATACATAGAACTCATCCTTACTTTGATTTTCAGTAATGCACTCCTATCGTACTACCACACAAACCTGTAAGATATTTCTCACTTTTTAATCCTAAAGCTACGAGATAGAAACATGCGTTTAGCTTTTTAACAACTCTGTAGTGTCCATCAACATTTATTTGTCTACGGATGACAGCGATTTGGGATTCCACATCTTTTACATATTATTTTACTGGTCAACACTTACACAAAACGGTAATGCAACAGTAACCCAAACCACACTCACGAACAAGCGCATCTTCTATGCCTTGTAAAAAGTGAAACAAACTAGCCATGACACTTATTTCCGGTTAAGATTATATGTGCTGGTACTGACTGACTTATTGTTATTTCCACACACGTAATAGCACACTAAAAGCAATATAATGGTGTGGCACCTGTATTTAATTCTGAGACGAAATGGTAGTTACAAAATGAATTAAATAACAGACATGAGCTCAACTTCCCTTTCTGCTTTCCCTAATTTCCATTCTTTAAGGTGTGCAATGAAATATTAATGCAACTGCATAATATCTATGAATTTCACATGGTATACTCAGTCGTGGCCAACAATAACATTCCTTCATTCCCCCATAAGCTTCACTCACTAATAATATTCATTTAATAAATTCAACACCAAACTAACCAACAAAGGAGAACTACTGGGAAATCCAATGAATCTAGTAACCGTCTTCTATGCAAGTGTCAAGCAACACTAACGAGAGCTTTTCAATTCCCAAATCACCTATTATGTTCATAGCTAGAACAATGCATTTTCTGCATTAGCAGACACAAGACAACATAAAAAACAATAACTATATAACTATCGTGTATCAATATTATACATATCCCTTTCTAGTAACGCTAAAGAATGTAATGTATCCTCAGGAATTACTTTTGAGATTAATAAAGGGTCTACCCAAATAAAATCGCACACAATCTCCTCAAGACTTGCCAATCAACTTTTTAAGCTGCAGCAAAATATTTTTGGATAATTTTCCCAAAAAAACGGACACTACAACACACACACACAACACAGTTGTATTTTATAGCCTTAAGCTTGCAACGAGGAAAATGTAAGCCAGACCGAAAATTTCCTCGTATTTTCAGGTAGCTGTGCTGCTTACTTATGATTTGGTACGAGTCAAACTAGGTTGAAGACCCAATAATACAAAAGATGAGACGAGAAAATCAGTATAGCGAATAATTTCACAAAACCGATCAAACTAACCCAACTCAACGTGTTCTATGTTTTAAGTTTTATGGACGTCATCATCACTTGTTACTTGACCACAAAATAAAAAGTCTATCATATATAAAACAACTGACAAGGGAGCAATAGTAGTAAGTAATTAGGTACACACAAACGTAGATATATCTTAGAACTAAGAGTAAAAGAAAACGGGCAAGTTGCAATAGAACATTAAGAGCCGTGGATTGAAGTTGAAGATGAGCCCTTCTTTGAATCTATCGATACTGCTGATAATATTGCTATTCTTCTTAACCCTGACTAACTATGCAATCTGCCTGAACTGCTGAACTGAACCGTTCTACTGGCATTTGGTTTAGTTGAACAGGTTACCTACTCTGCCTGTCTGTACATATGCTGACTAGTCTGCATACCTCGGGCCAAGTTAATGAATACCTTCCACTTCTCTTCTCTTACTTACAAAGAATACCAACACGAACGGAATCCCCTGATTTTTCTTTCAGCAGAGTGTCGATCTTCTCCTGTCTTATCTTATTCGTTTCTGTAGTGAAGAGACAACCCCTTCATCACGACACTCCTACACACCTTACGTTAAATCAGTTACGCTTACGCTACACCTTATTATCTATTGCATTACGCTCAAATTCATTACATTACAAGCTACTCATTTTCATACTTATCTCTCTCTGCATATTATGCATCACTTATCCGAAGATTCTTCCCCTCTATATATCAACTCACATGAATATCGAATATATAGTGTAAAAAAGACAGCAGTTAGTATATATGTAAAATCAAACTGGAATACAGTAAGCGTACATATAAAAATACAATTTGTTACTATGTTGTGAGAAATCAGAAACCTGTACATAGTAGCTACGTAGATATTTACTATTTTATATTANAAATCAGAAACCTGTACATAGTAGCTACGTAGATATTTACTATTTTATATTACTCTATCAATCTTGAGACACACAGCGTTTGGGCTCATTGCATGTTCAAAACACTAAAATATTCTTTTGAGTGAATCCGACTAATTAATTCACGGGTAACACAGTTGTATCCTGCAGGACAACCTACCTCCTACCAATATAGCAAAAATGTATTCACTATATTATGCTTAACTTACTAAGGCAATTTGATCAATAAACTTTTTTCTCAATTTTGTTTCAACCGAGGATAAAAAACTCGGATTTTTAGATTTCTCTACCTATTTACATTCCAATACTGATATTTTAACTCGTTCGATTAAAATATTGTTTTAGGAATGCAATTGATAACTATTATACGTTTTGGTATTACTTGTGTGTTACATTGCTACTACTACTGTATCAGAAATGCCAAAAAACATTACAATTTGACTATTTACGGTAGTAGTGGTGCTGGTATGATAGTGTGATGCTATGCTTACTACTATGTTGCATCTCTTGTCATTTGTATTGTACACAATACTATTATTTATGATTTTTATAGTCGCCATGTATCAATGCAGACAAGTTCCGATAGGATTCATCGTGACTTTCCATAAACTCAAATATACTTTGTAGGCAGAACATCTCTTACTAATCATACATACGACAAAATACTGTCAATTTCTTAACCGATGAAAGAGGACGGAGTGGGCCAAATGACAGATTTATGATAGGAACAAATAGACGTCGCTATCACTCTGTGTTATCACGAATGTACAAGAAACCAATTCATTTTATTTATAAAATCCCGAGTGTGTTTACCATTCACTCATTTTTCACACGACATAGTAATAGTAAGTCCTTAAACTTGCACGATATACTTATCTTGATCTTGGCATTACATCACACACAGCAAGTGTGTGGAACCGCACCAAAGCAGACACATATTGTGTTTGCGCTAGTAACACTATTTTTATTTCTTGTGTAAATATGTCTGTCTCTCTATCCTTGCACTCATAAATTCATGTGTATGAAATATGTCCGTAATCCTCCAGTTGTGTGCATTCTTCTATCAACATCCTTTAGAGGCACACATAAAAGTGCACAAAAAGAGTAAACAAATCCAAAAGCTCCAAATATACAATTAATTCCATTCATCCTGCCTTGCGACTGCTTCCCAAACGATTTCTCCTTTTTCCATGAACTACGCACATACGCACTATTTAAAAACTATACGCATACATCAACATCAATAAAATCTATTGCTATCTGCTTCCACCAGCTGTACCCATACATCTAATAATTTATGTTCAACAGCCAGCCCCAATAATCCATTATGTAATGATCATATCTTCATTGATAATTATTTCCACCCTTCCTCTTTCAATCCTTTTACTGTGAACAAACAGCCCTTCTAGTTAACAAACTATTCTCTCACTTTTAAAATTGAACTTAAACTTTCCAATCACACGGTCAATTGAACTGACAGCGTACGGCATTTAAGTGTTAATTATGAATGCTTAAATATATTAGTCCAAAGGTTCTAGTATTTATCTTATAGTGCTCCAAACTGCTTTAATACTTACTTTCATCCTCGAATGAATATAATACTAATATCAAACCTACACGCTATCATTGCTATCCTATCTATGCATACAAAATTTTAATAAGGTACCTCTATACCTACAATCTAGATGTACAACTAAAGTCTGAAAACTGTAAGTTACATCTCGGAGCATTGTAATTTATAAAGCAGCTAGGTATATTTATAATTTTCTACAAAAGATGTGAACTGGTTTTTTAAAAGATGCAAGGAAATTATTGCTGAAACAAGTCTATGCATTGTTCTCCATAATAATTATGCAAATACACTTACAGGACACAATATACGAGCAAAACAGAAATGAATGGGTTTCATCCATTCACAAAGAAACTCAACACAACAATTGACAAGTAATTAGCTATTCGCAAATTCACATATGGCGTTTTTCCTCTCGCCTCTACTATAACAAAGATGAGCATTTGTGTCTTTGCATGTAACGTGCACATTAACAATGCAGCAATTCTTCCACTTTGCTTCACATTACACGACTGTGCATACGCACAATTCAATATTACCACTATATTGTTGTTAACTCAGTTTTATTCCTGAAAATTAAGTATTGCAATGTTGTTGAGTTTTGTATATATGCTACATAATATGCACCTGTCTAATTTAAAATCGTCAATAATATACAGATTAGACCGATGACTGAGTGTGCAACAGAACAGTCAAATATTCAAACACGCAAAAATCAGACGAAGCCCTGCATAACATTCTCTAACACATAATAATAATATTATACTACACTTACATATCTATACCTATATAGCATAGTATATCTTTTATTGCATTGCGTGATTGTATGTAACACGGAAGGCCATGCAATGCAATTGTAAAGTGAATGACCGAGTGACTCTCTATTCAGTGTATTAGAATGAGTATGTAAACTAGGCAGTCAGTTCAAGATCAAGATGATATGATGATCACAGTGTTCTTACTGACAAACTCACCTTTAGCAAAACTCACAGCTCTAATAGTGTTAATAGTGGCAAGGCAAAAGAGTAGTTAGTTTAGTATTTGCTATTATTCCCTTGTACGAACGAGCCAGGCAGTCTTGGCCTTGCTTATATCAGTCGAATGTTTAAGACCTGAGTGAGAGATGGAATGAGACACGACAAGACAATCAGACTACGATCTTTGATCGACTAAACTAATGTGCAACTTCTGTTCATTCAAGATTTTTCAATGACTACAATGTGGAGTGCTTTAGACTCAGTAAATCAGTAGCTTGAAAAAATTATTTCTTAAACGCCTGCCATTAGAATGCAGCATTGCGAATCTTGTTTTTCGTCAATGATCAAAACATTCATTATTTCAATACCTCACATTACATGCCAATACGTAATGGCAAGGAGCAATAAACACTGCCTGTTCATGAAATTAATTTACTACTACCTATGCTAGAGTACTGTTAGCTGCTTTGCGAACGACTACTGCGACTAATTTAATCCTAACTACTAATGGCAAGCTGTAAATCTTCTTCATCATTGTGGTAGGTATAATAAGTGAAGAAAAAGTTTCATATTCCAACCAAATGATGCTAAAATGAACGCTAATACCATATAATCACTCTTAAATAAGGACAATGCCAGAAGGAACCACAAATTGAGAAAGAAAATCACAAAGGCGGCAGTTTAATGGATACCTACATTATATCAATTATCGAGAATCTAATAAAATAAAACTGATACGTATTTTTCTTTCAATAAAACAATAGTAGTCCCATAACGAACCGACTTGCTACATCAAAGTACACAACACACATAAAATTTAATACAATAGCGATGGATGAAGATATTTGCAATAAATCACGTACACTGCTGCTCTAACCAAACTTTATCCTACACATCCATCTACAGAAAATGCTAGCATAAGAACGCTTTGTAGACATTGAAATGCGAAACCACAAGACAACAGCGCCAAATCTTTCAATAAAGACATGTAAAGTCAAACACATATCCAATGCGAATCTTTTCTAGCTGGAGGATTTATTTTATCCAAATGATTATTCCAATTTGCAAAACTGGTTTCCTCTCACATTACGTATACAAGCTTAAGGCTCAGGTGTGTTCAAATGCAATAGTATTTAGACAATGAGTACCACTTAGCTCGTAGCTTAAAAATCTCTTCTACCTAATGTGGCTTATGGGAAGAAGCCCTGCACCTGTTACTTACATATTACTACCTACTTCACATTGACTCAATCACTCTATCTAATCGTGTAATACATTAGGCAAATATAAATAAGTGAATTTATAAGTGTTTAAGTCCATAAGTAGTAGAAACCAATATATAAAAGTGAGTTTGGAGACTTCACGTCCAACACTAACAGCTAATACCTAAAGAAATGTTTAGCAATACACGAATAATGGTTTATTGGAGTACCTATTCAGCCTTGAGATTTTTAAAAAGACTCAATTTCATGAGCTAGTGTTCTTTACTTTACCTATTACCTCACTTGAGTCGTACCTTGGAGAATATGGGAAAAAAGCCCCAGACATAAACAAAAAGTGTGGCATTTTAAACCTAAAAATTCCTAATTGCAGTATTTATGTAAGTTGTAGACAGGCTTGATTGAAAGCTAACCTTAAATAAAATGTCAGACAAAAATAAAACAAACCTGAACAACTTTCTCGAAGTTATCTTGACTTTTTTGACAGGCATAAGCTTTTTGCAGATTACGACCGACACCGACACTCTTGCAGAGAAACTGTTCACCATGCTTCTCTAGCCAATCCAGTACCTGTAATGAATCCCAAATAACACATTAGTATATCTATTATTGTTATATTTTAAAATAACGATAATGATGATAATGATTTAAATGGATCCCAGCTAGGGAGTCACGATAATTCTGCAAGAATGAAAATACACAACTGAGAAGATGTCTGTTTACCAAAGTAATACGTACACAACATGCTATTCAAAACGCTTACTTGTGCTGAATGCATTTCATTTCAAAAATATATGTATATAGTATTCAGGCCTGCATTTGGACTGTCAGTTAAGAAGACACGGAGTAAGTGATTCATAAAATGTTTACAGATATGCAAAAGACATATCATAAACTAAAGGATAGCACACAAACAAACACGAGAAAATCGGCATATTGTGTTTGAGTAAAGACAGGAAATATTACGGCTGACGGGCTGACACATTAGCTAAATTATGTGCCAAAGAGCCAGCAAACCCACCAGGCTGCAAATAAGTAATTTATGAATTGTCTTCATTCATATTATGTTATACTTCATACTTACATTTTCGCTAATATCACTTATTGTCATTTGTTCAAGTATCGGTTGCATGTTCATGTTTCTCTAGCTTTCATACAGTCGTTACATATTTACAAAGAAAAAACATACGCCTATAATTTGATATGCATGTGCATACAAATTCTTACTTGTTTGTGGTGAAATTGGTAAGATAGAGAAACGTGTTTTAAATACAAAAGGAACGAAAGCACATGTTGTGTGACAATGACATGACTTGTATTAGCGAATAAAACCGTCAGTTGAAACCACCCACTGGCGAAAAGTTGTGAAAAAAATGTCTCCTTAAACAAATTGTGAATTTTAGCCAAGCGAAACCAGTGGGTGATAAACAAGAACATCCAACATTATTTAATGTCACAATAGCTCGTCGATGTGGCTTAAACATGACAGATCACATCGCACTTCAGAGTAGAGCCAAAAAAGAGATGAATAAACTTATTACAGAGTTTGCGTGTCTTAAACACACAAAGTTGTTTTGCGACTTAAGAAACAATAACACTCGGATGATATAACAATTCCAAGACATACTTCTTTAGTTATAGGTAGTTTATAGTATTATGTTCGCATATACATAGATAGATAATAATACTATATATGTATATAAAATATGATTGATATGTTTACAAAAATGATATTTCTATTTCCTTTCTAATTTTAAGAAATTCCTATAATTCATATTAGAGCGATCAATCACTTCAGAACTTCATGTACATATTTGTGAACATTTGCATAGAACTTTTCAAACAAAATCATCTTTATCCTAATAGGCTGAAACGGATAAGTCACAAACCTGTTTTACATCTTCTTTAAAAAGTTTAAGAGCTAATCTTTGATGAAGTTTAACTTTTTTAGAAGTCCACTTTTGCTCTAAGGTTCGATGTCTTGCCAGAATTTCATGGATGACGTCCAGTACATGTTTTGCACCCGAGGAATAGTCTGCGGCAGGGTCTGTATTCCTTACTAACCTTCCCATTTCATCTACCTGCTATTAGGATATAATATAATATGATTTATTTTATTGTGACAACTTAGCATAGCAAATATAATTTGAAAATCATGTGTAAAAATGACATAAATTCATACAACTTAACAAATATGTAAATTACTGCACTAACTAAGCAATAATATGGTATAAAATCATACTATGCATCAACTTACATGTTTATGTGCTAAGATCTCCATCCCTGGCTGATTGCACACGTGGACAAGATGATCAAGCTGGTATAAAAGCTTTTTACTGGTACTATGAACCTGCACAGAAAAACCAAATTAGAATCCACAATACGATAAAAATCTTACAGAAAATGGAATCATAGGGTTAAAATAGAGTCTGCTTCAAACTTTAGATAGATAGAGTTCCGCAGCTTCGAAGCCTGGCAGTGGCTGTAGAATCCAATCCAAACACAAGGATTTTAATGGATTACAATCAGTTGTGTGAAAAGATTAAGGATAAGAACACTACGAAAGCAATCCTACTTAAAATGTATCTACAACTTATACACTTTACACAATCAACACAGTATTCCAAAACGAATACCTCATTCGTACTAACTTAAATACATAAAACTATATGTATACTACGTACTAAAACAAACATACACCAAAAAATGTTACGTGAAAAATAAACTAAAAAGAACAATTCAGTAAACGAGTTTTTAGGTGAAGATTACCTACTGACAGCAAAGCAAAAGGACTTCGTTGAATCGTTCAGACATTATAATTGAATTTTTTAACCATTAAACTTTTATGTCACAGCAAAAGGAATCACATCTCTCTTTACGCTGCATACACTGCAAATTGCGTTAAAACTCAAAATTTTCTAAATTGGAACTAGATACTAAAAGCACATTCAGTTAAATAAATGTAGTTGCCTAATAAAAACTCAATTCGCAAAATAAGCTCCGAAATTATATTACACTAATTGCATTATATGTAAATTTAATTACATTACAGTAGCAGTAGTAGAACATCTAAGAGTGAGAGAAGAGAGAGAGATAGAGAGAGTACGGTTGAAAGTAACGAAAATCTTTTATCCATTTAAACTATTGTATATTCCATAAAATCTGTAATTTTATATGGAAAAGGTAGAGTGGAGGGATACATACAGCTTGCAGAGTAACTCTAAGTCTAATTTCAGTTGCTCTCTAAATCAGTGGATAGAAAGTAGAGCAAAAACTCACTTCTGTATAAGCTTGACACATGGACTCGTAGATTGTTTGGTGCTGATGAATGCAAGTTTCCAGAACTGTAGCTTCACTCGGAATGTTCATATTATCACATGAATTACTCCAACTGACTATCTTCTCTGCGTACTGTAAACAAAAATACAAGATCAATTAAAAGAGTTCCGAGACAAGTTAAGTTCATTTAAGATGTATAAATGAAAATAATTGAAAGAATTGGGAAAAGTTTTTTGTTCTTAGGAATAATTTGGGATTAAGACAAAGTTCACCGATTCATTCTCTGTTTATTTTAGCAATTTTTTACGGCCAATATAGAAGGGATCTGCATTGGCTTTATTGGCCTACTATGAAAACATTGGAAATGTACTTTCATTTCCGATTGTTTTCATTCTGTCCAACTTCCCCATTAATAGTAAATAGGGTCATAAAAAGAAAATCAGCGCACAGCAGTAAGTAAAATAGAGTTACACAAATAGAATATAAAGCTGACACTAGAAAATTCTTCCGAGTAGCCTAAAGTACTCAGGCGTACATT
>JABASI010003034.1:0-17626 GCA_019776505.1 Tomocerus nigrus | reverse complement strand
GAAAGTGCCAAGATTGAAAGAATGATCGAGATTGGAGTTCTATTTTTAACTTCTCCGCTGCTATCCTTAATTAGCAAAAAGGGATTATTATTGGTCATTGTAGTCGGAGATAGACACAGATAAATATTATTAATTAGCGTTAAATTAAAATTGCTGCTTTGGTAGCAGGACGGAATTTAAGTGCAATAGTCAGCGTACGTAAATACGTCAAAGAAATAGCAATCACCGTATATGCTTCTTATAAGAATCGAATGCCTTCAGAAATGATTAGAAAATTATATGCACGAAGTCAAGAGAGCCATTGAATTTTGTTGAGTGACCGTCAGAGGAACTAAAAAGAAGGCGAGTGTCGGACAATTGTAGATCTAATCCAAAGAAGGTAATCTTGCATTTTTAAAAAATGACGTAGGTAGATTGCTAGAGTGACTATTTGGCAAATGAATTGTGAATGGAAAGGAAACAAGAAAGAGTTGAAATGGACGCTAGTTGTAATGCTCTAACCATACTGACATGTACATAGAAGGTACTTTTGTATTGTTAAAAGACAAATATAAAATAAATAAGAAATGAAAATGAAGTGAAATTAATTTTTCATAGTACACCTTGAACGCAGTGCAATTCTTATCCGGCTTATATCTAACGGCAGTAAGTAGTAAATAGTAAATCCTTATTAAGTACCTTGCCTATCTACGAACACTGTGTACATACATGACTATAATAAACACTTCCATAGATTCTTACATCGTTACAAGTTAGCACTATAAAATCCAATGTCTCTTCTACTCTCTTTCCTAGCAACGGCAAGATCACCGGTTAACAGTACACATTATAAACTGGTATCTGTACGTGAATTGCAAACAAACTAAAAGTACATGCCAAAACTTAAGTACCAATGCACGTGTAGGTAGCTTCACAACTACTACTACTGCTCTCTTTAGTAATACACATTTAATAATAATACGTGCATGTCTATTATACATAACAAGTCCAGTCCAGTCCTGCTCTTTGTCGTTAATTTCGTTTGAATTAAGATTAATCAGATTTTGCAGTATAATCTCATAGTACTGACTACCTTCATTCGCTATAATAACACAGAATGATAAGTAAAGTACACAGGTAGACAAATTAAATGTAAGGAAAATATTGGAAAAGAGTTGCACATAAGTACATATCTCATAGTTGTTAATTCTACTTATGTGACTACCTGCCTGCAATAACACACCTTAATCGTAAGTAATTGAAATTAGGCCACTGCACTGTAAGAATTAGCACTAGGTTAACATGCCCTTCTTATATGAGAACTATGAGCAACCCATAGAAATTATAGTCCTATGGCTTTAACATTGATTCTGCACCAGCTACATTAAATCTATTAGTATAAGCAATCATACACAGCATCAATCTGGTATAATTCCCTTTAATACACCTGTATGTATGGCTATATAGCTAAAGAGAGGTAGAAGGGTAGAACTACTTATATAGATTTGCACGTAATTATCTTCGTGTAGGTAAACACTCTTGCTGGCTACTTGGTCGCATTAACTTATTCCACTGTTTACTTTCGTCTACAAAAAGAAACTATGTACTTAGGCTCTTACATGTGTATTTACTTATGGCACACCAGCTCAATTTCGAACGGAATGCATAGAAATCTCCTGAGCTGAACAAATATCAAAAAATCTGGTCCTGGCATGCATGGCAAATCAACACTTGACTCACAATTTTCATTATCCAAATATAAATGAGTGATTATTGCAATAAACCATTGGAAATATTTTTTGCTTTCAGTTGTACTTTTATGTACATTTATGTTTCATCAAATATTTGTTTACCTACATCACGATTGGTTGTAGTACAAAGTAAAATTATGAGATAAATTATATGGCACAACCTTAGACAGACTTTTTAATTGTTCTTCTTCCTCTACAATAAGATAGAGTGTAATAAATTAAGTTGAGTAGATAGAGCTACACTAATGCTCATGTCTATCTGTATACACCACTTGGTACAGGAGTGTTAAAAAATACGACATGTACTTATAAGATTTCATCTTTAAATTCCTACAGCTGTCATGTCTAACGGCAAAAAGTCCAAAATTGCATCTGCCCATCAGAATTTAATATTTATTGCAAAATAATAAGAAAACACTTTCGAAAAGAAGACATCACTACAAGATGGTTCAGTTCATGTATCATTCTAATTGGCAGTAATTATATGCTGGACTGAACTCATGGATTGCATAGAAAAGAGCCAAGAGATCCGATGAAAGCAGTAGCCAGCAAGATGCAACTAGTAAATAAAGCTCTCTGCCATAATTCTATATGCTAGGAAACTTTTCCTCGACTCACAACTGCAACTATAGTTGTTATCTAAAAAGAGTATTTGAAAGTGCACAATAAACACAGTGGGCATAACACAACGAACTATAAGAATCGAGAAGAATGTGCGAGCATTTTATAGCAGTGGTATTTATTATGAGAAATCTTGTGATTTTTTTGTGCATTGCAATATTGCAAACTGAAATGAGAAAGATGCTTATGGAGAGATGGTCAGAGAATGTTAATATACAGGTGACCAGCTCTGTTGAGGTTTATGAATGCTGGGCTATCGACTACTACAGATATCCTCTGCTGCTCCAACTGAATAAATGACATGCCCATGTGATTCGATGGCACTTGGGCAGCTAAGAAACTCTCGTCAGAGACACCATGACCTATTAGGAAGTTGAATGCCAGCGTTCAAGTCTAGCTGATCGAGTTTTGAAAGATTAGAAAGGACTCTAATTATCAGGAGCTACCTACATACTTAAATATCAGTCTGCATAGGCGCTAAGCGTTGGAAATGAGCATTTTGATGGCAGGCAGAGTCAAGTGAAGTCAATTTTGCATTGTGAGGGATGGCAGTGCAGTGGAGTCGACGTGACAGTGAATGTGAAAAGCAAAAATAAATGAACTTGCACCAAGGTGTCAGCCATTACAAGTTCAAAAAGTGTCAAGCAAATAGAAAATATTCTCGTAGTTAGCAACTCCTTGTTCTCTGTGTTAATTCATTTCGCATAGCAATTGTAGCCATTGTCATGTCTCTCCTGCACGTACGTCTGTCTCTTCTCTACACTCTGCCATTGCTACCTAATCACTACATCATTCTTTTCTCTTTTGTGTAGCCTTTTAACTAAATCATCACATCTTTTGTTCTTCAAACTTTTACTTGTTTGTCTACAGCTAACAAGATGAAAAAGCGATACATCTCAATTATTTCACATCGTACTAGTCAATAGCATAGCTTCCCTTACATTCTATTGCCAGGCCACTTACTTGTCTGCTATGTATGTATATGTTTGTATGTATTCAACTTGTAATTATGATACACACTACACACTACGTCGTGGTTTAACGCCAAAACGCCGACAGTCAACTATCAGTTTAAAAATAATGCAATCCATTCGAAAATTTAATTATTATAATTAAATTTTGTTACATATTGGAGGAAGGATTAAAAATACTTGTGTTGGTAAGGGGATGTATACTCTGTAAGTGAAATCTCTTTTTTAACGTTACACTTTACGCTTTCTATTCCTACACACAAACCTGTACATAAAAAATTCAAATTACCTGACATTGTGGATTTTCTTTAAAAATTTTCAATAATTTTTTATTTGTACACTTCAGGAAATTCTAATTAAATTCTAATTAAATAAACTATTGTTTTATAATCCATTTCATGTATTAAACGTGTAAGTAGAATAGCAATGAACTCATTTTGCCACGTTAAAAATGAATTATATCATTAGATTAATTTACATCTATATATGTAGTTAGACACTTTGTAATCATAAATATAGATACAACTATCTACAAAATTTTAATCTTTGAAACTATTAGCTATTATTAGTGAGGGAAAAGCCTTCACTGTAATTTACTTTCAGTTCCTGAATGAGCAAATAGCACATTTAAAATTATATACGTATTAAAAAGGATGTGGTTTAAATGAGATAGTAGTACGGATAGATGGGATCTCTGCCCATCTCATGCAAAGATGATTATTATATGATTATGAAGAAAGTATGAAAGGTCGTCTGCAGCTAAGCGCCTGTACTATGATAATATTATGATTTATTTAACTAATAGCAAGCAACACATGTAACGAACTAAATTGTAAACTATTTAAAATCTAGATCATTCCTGTCATATGAATTATTTGTTTCTCACTTATTGTGTATAATGGACGAAGGCCTCATCCATATTTTTGCAATAATACTTGGCTTTTATTTAATTATGCAGGAAAATGTTCGTATCTGTATGAAAATCGCTTTTCATTAATGTTCTCTTAAGTAATTAGAGATTTAAAAGTAAAAGGCAGTAAAAGGCTTATCGTCTCACAGGATAAATTTTTCCAACTCATCAGCAAGAAAGAGCGTTACAATTAGCATTGCTCTTTAAGACGCTAATTTATTGCTAATGTTTAACGTACACGTAAAGCAACAGTTATTTAAAAGTGTTTTACATCACTTAACTCTTGTGTTGAAAACAAACGTTACATAGCTGAATAATTTTTTAGCTTCATGGAAGAGTAGGAAAGGATTATTTATTTCAATATAATTAATTCAATTGAACTTGTTACTTTACATATTTATGCTTATCTTTAAAGCATCAGCAGCGCAGTAAGAGTGAAGCTGTTTAATTGCCTCTGGTATTTACGTAGATCGTCTCTCCTTCTAACCTACCCATAGCGATGATGGCAAGAAAAGGCAACTCTGACTAAGTAGCTTACTTACAAATACAAGGTGTTCCGAGCGATAAGAATACAGACGCTTAATTTATGTAAATGTCAAGGTACACATGTGTGTGTGTAAATGTGGACTATGCATAATGACTAATAGAATTTTAATTGCTAAAGAGCTGATATCCCTTGATACATTATTCAGAAAGGTGATTAAAAGAGTTTTACAGCGAGGGGGAAGGAATTGTAATAATATGTAACTTTCGATATGTATAATTATTGCAAAATTAATCTGCTGATTTCTCGCATAAAGCAACACCAGTGGCACTTAGATAAAACAGACAGCCTACTGCACTGCAAGACTGCAACGAAGGCAAGTAATAATTATGTACCTAGATTTTGCAAATAATAAATATGCAGGATTATTCAAGTAGTAAAAGTGAGTGATATGATACAATAGTGTGTAGAGATAAAACCGGGAGATTGAGAAGATATGTACCTAGGTATGTAGATGAAAAGAGAGATATATTATTAGGTACTTAGCTAGTATCGCATTCTTGCAGCACAATAACAATGAGAGTCACTGAATTGAAGAAATACAAGTGAAATTATCAATGATGATTACAAAGCCACAACAAAGCCCCAGATTATATATTACGTTCTCTTTTCTCTAATTACGAACTGGAAATTCTTAAATCCAGCAATGAATGCTGCAGCATTAGCTAGCGAAAGTGCTTTCAACTGCACAATTACAATTTTTAAAAGCTGTAATGCTGAAAACATTAAGGGAAGGGAATTGTGGATGACTGAAAGCACCTGGTTGGTATTTTGGCTGGATTAAGTAGCTGGCCTGGTCAAACTCCAAGTTGAGTAGCACCCAAGCGAAGCATAGCACACAGAGCGTTTCCTAAACTTTTTTGCCCAACTTCTATGAATGTGCTAACTTTGTCATTAAAGAAATGCAGCTTAGGTAGACTATAGCATCACTCACACCAGTTCATTTAAATTGTACTTAGCCAGCCTTTGTGCTCCTCTCTTAAGAAAGTCAGCCAAGCATTTCATAAATCCTACATATTAACTTTATTATCATATTTTAAGTCGAATTGACGTAATAGCATGAATGTAACAACGTAAAGTACCTAGCAACATATATCTCTATATAATTATGGCAAAAAGCAGGAGATACAAACATTGTGCGTACAAGAAAGAACAATATTTAATGGTCACTTGCTTTCTGGACTGGAATGTATAATCATTATTAACCTCTGTGTATACAGATTATCTCTCTATGCGTTTAGTGCGAATATGAATCAGAATTCTAAGACAGAAATGGCAGGTGAAAACGTGAAATGAATTCCAGCATAAAAACTTACGGCTTGAGACTTTTAATTATGGACAATTGTGTTTTTTATCCTAGTGCCTTATAGTTAATCTTATTTCCTCACAATCAATTCATCTGGTTGAACTCGAAGCTGAAACAACAGAACGGAAGCGAAGGGAAATCTAAATGTACGAAACTTGAAATTGGCCAAGTGTAAAGCAGACAAAAAATTACCAACTGCTACATATATTAGCTCACAATGCCATACGATGCCAAGCTTGGCTAGAATTGAAGAGGCACATTCTATTCTGCTCCACATCACCACGAGGGATATTCCGTACTCTCCTTTCATGCTCAGAGATGTAAAATGTAAATCTAAAGAATTGCATTAAATTACAGATCCATTCTTTGGAGTAGGTATTACAGCTACTACGTCTACTAAGTCCAATTGTCAGGAAGAAGAAGAAGAGTCAACTGGATTCAAGTCAAAGCAAAACTACCACCATACGAGCCAAGGCAGGTAGTTTCAAAATTGAAATGGCTTATGTGTGTTTCGGAGTTGCTGAGATTCATTGGTCCATCTACTAGTAGTTATTAGTACACACGTACGTAGTGTGTTATCTATCGAAATTCATGCTACATGGAATGAAGAAAACAGAACAGACATATTTAAGTAGACTACTTAAGTACTTTTTGGTTAGTTAAAGGATGAAGATTATGGATGAGTGAGTGAGGAAGAGTAGAAATAGCATCATGCTATGATAAGCAAGGCTGCTTCCACCCCAACTTCCACATCCCAAACCAAAACTTTTTAAAAAATGTGTTGGTAAATGTAATGTACCTGTAAATAATATAAAATAACCATATAATAATATTAACATTAGCATCTCAACCGTTTATTTATCTATAGAATGTCTTCATATCATCCTTAATGCATTTATTCATCCTCCGTTTACTAGGTACAGTTCGGTTAACATTAAAAGCACTAACAATAACTAAGTAAGTAGCAATTGTTTGATGTGCTTAGTAAGGTAAAAGTATCTTTATAATTTCTAGCTATTAACTAACTATACGAACAATAGATTTTATCTCCTTGTTTTCCAAGAGCATGTCCATTCTTCATGTCCTTATCGTCTAATGAATATTTTTAAATGGCATATTTTTAGTGTGCGGGTTAATTTATTAACCAGCGCTATTTAAGGTGGCAGGGGAAAGGCAAGGTGAGATAAGGTTCAGCCTTTTACTCTTATTTACAATATATTGAACCCATCATACTCTAACTAATATTATGTGTTATATATTTATATACAGTAGTTATATTATGTTAAGGTTGTATGCCACAGATGTTCGGATATGTATGTAGAAAATAAAAATAATTGTTGTAGTAGCTACAGACAGGTTCCAACTTTCCTACTACAACTCCTCGGCTCTGGTCTACTCTACAATGCTCTGGCTCACTGCACTCTAGTAGCAAATATGTATTACATGAACTGCGATAAGTTAAGAAGATCCATACGGATGTAGCATGTACCTACCTACCTACTACGCTTAGAAATGTATTTTTTGCTCTAAACGAAAGCAAGGTATCACCATATCAAGTATCACTCCTATCACCTCACCCATCGCCATCACCTCTCGTCGGAAGACTCGTCTTGTGAGACACTCTTGAATTGACTCAGACTGGCATTAAGAATGCAACTTGGTAAATGCTCCTCTCTCTACTATAAAATGTGTGAATCAACAGCAAATATCAGATAGAATAGTAGTACATACAACTCACTTACTCACATAGCTACATGTGTGTTGCGTACTGAATCAAATCCCCTTTCGTAGATGCTGGTGTGGATATGTTCGTGGAGTGAGTACATAGACGTAGATGCATAAACGGCACCAAGTGCAAACTTCATAGAAAGATAGCCAACCGTAGCATGCAGACTGGATTGGATGGAAGTCTGAAGAAGTGAGTGCGATGACCCACAAAGAGCCTCACAACTAATATCTCTTCATTTACAATTCTGATAAAGTCTTTGCTGACACACTTTAATGCACACGACTTCCCGCATCCGCCATCGCCAAATATTGTGGCAGTGGTAATCTAATTATGACCTGTACACACATCTCTCCTCCATATTTAAATGCGTACACATACAAAAGACAAACCCCACACTCACTTGACACATCTCATCTCAACTTATTATTACTTTGCTATGCAATACATTTACTCACTTAGGAACTAATGCAATCTTCAAATTCTAAAAAATAAGTACCTAGCCTATGTGGCCCGCAGGTTTAGAGCAACTAACAGCCATATAAAGAACTACTAAACATAATGACATGCTAAAAACAACTGTGTCGCTATAGATAGTCAACAAGATAATACTTAATAGCTTTCGTCCTTGCTTTACCTCCTTTTAACTACATTATCTCATTAACTGCATGCTTTTTACTCAACTTGTCATACTTGCTTTGTAAACAAATACGATACGTTACTCATTTACATCACACACTTTAGAAATTTATCTAGTCACATCGTCCTAGCCCTATTCTAAAATAAATACTACTTACTTGTGGTCCTATATGATATCCCGAGATGAAATAATAATTAACTACGCGAAACAAATTTAAAATACCAACAAGATTGACTAAATCTACTAAGATAGGCATTTGCATACTTGTAATAATAATATGTATCTATTTGCTTAGATTATTTCAGTACCAACTCATACATCCCAATATTGATAACTTGATAAAGTTACCTTCCCTTCACATTCTGTTACCTTATATGTGCACAAACACAGTCAACTTCATAAGTTCACAATTGTCAGAGTAAATACAGTTTCAGAAAGTGTGAAGATAGTAAAGAACTTAGTTATCTTTAGTGTACTACTTACGTAGCGACTAAATGTGGCAAACTGTTGATTATTGAGATGGTAACACTTAATCTATGCAAATCATAGAAAGGTCTCTTTCTCCCTTTAGTCCTTCTTAGGTTAAAATGCTTCGACGAAGCCACACGCCACACCCTTAGCTTTCAACCATGAATTCCTAAATAAATGCTTTGGATTTAAATTGCTCCATTGGGTTTTACGCCTACGAAGGTAACACAATCTGCATATACAGATGGAATACGGATAAAATACGATAGGATTGATTGTCGATAAAAATTTGTCCAACCCTTTTATTGTCTTTTGCCCGAGTTATATAGGTAGAACAAGAAAATGATTCTGTGTCTTGATCTTGAATGTAGGGTTCTGGGTCCCGCAGCCTAAACTATTTTCGACGGGGTATGTTGATTTCCAGTTTGTACTTAAAAAGCTTAATTAACGAAGGATGCGTTGAATGACTGTTAGTAAATTATATTAAAGATGACTTTATAAAATTTTAACTACAAATAAATAGCAAAAGGCCTTTCTAGAATTTGTTATTAATTCTATGAAAGCCTTGATTTGAAGTTCAGTTCATATTACCCTAGACTCTAGACAAAACGAATGAGAAATTAACGGAGCCGAATAGAAAACATTTGGCTCAGAAATGCTCAGAATCATGTCTTGTTTTCATATTTTTAGATTTCCAAAGCAGGAAATAGAAGTGAAACCATTTTTGAATATTTATCAGATTTTTACGTGTTCGTTTGTTCACTTTTCAAAGTACAATAAAATAAATGATGTATACACAGTGCTTGGTGTACGGTACACACAAACACCGATTTTTCCAAAAGCTTACTTCTGTGAGAATAGAAATATATTTACTAGTGGTGAAGGAATACATCTGTATTTTGTTCTTATTTTTTTGGTGAGGTGATATGTATGTATAATGTTTTTTAATTTGTGTTTATCTGCAACGCATCTTACCTTGTTACCTTTGATTGTAAAATGCAAAAAGCAGCAGGTTGCCTTCCATACGAAATCATGAGATGTGAAATAAAGTGAAAAATCTTTGCAACATAAAGTACAGAGTAGGAGTTAAGCAAGGAGGGGATGAAGAGAGGTCAATTTGTCTGACCGTTACTAGCATCAGCATAGTTAAATTGTACGTTTTGCACGGGTACAGCCTCAGAGAGTGATTATTCCCTGCCATGGTGTATGAGTAGCGAAGAGCAGAATAAAAAGTGTGGCTAAAACTATGAAAACATTAACTTTCAATAATCAAATCAAGGTAAAGCTCTTTAGTTTGCTCTCAAAATATTTTGAATTAATTCAAGTTTCATTGGCATACTATTTAATATCATCATAATTACTGTCATCAATGCAACGAAAAGCATGCAATTCATATACGCCAATGCTAATGTAATTGATCTAACACGTGAATTTCAAGTCAGCAAAAACCCAACCACATTTCACTAGCAGTTCTTAGGCATTGGAGTAGTACAGCCCAAATGAATACATGACGCTTATTATTCACACACAATGGAAATGGAAGTTGTAAGTTAAGGCACACACGATTCCAGTTTTCGATGGCATTGTTGCATCTGCACAATTTAAGTATATCGATATTTGCATTAAAGTGTAAATCCACAGTATACGGCCCTTATCTATTGTTTTACAATCCTTTCAACAATGCATTGCTAGGTTCTATGCGCACAACTAATTCGCTTTGTCTTGACTGTCTCGGTCAGGAAAACTCGTTCCACTTGGCTCATATTCAGCAAATATAATATTTTATGCACACATTTTTCCCTTTAACGATATGGGATCAGGTTCATTCAGTCTCTTCGTCAATCCCCACCAATTATGCTACAACTCAAATAGGGACGTACTAAACTATAATGCGTCAGAGTGCAAAATGCTAAATTCTATGCATTCATGAGCCAAATACTCACTAATTGCTGCAATAACAAAGCATCTTGCAACATTTCTTCACATTTCAGATACCTATACTTAATTGGGTGACCGACCAGTGACGACTCAGCCATCCAGCTGCTACGTACTTCAAGGCATATTTCATACGTATCCACGCTCAAATACTAGCGATAACCATTAGCATTGTGTAAATGCACATTTAGCTTACTTAACTACTATGTTAATAATTTTCAGATATTCTAGATTTTTTTCCCTCTGAGCTTCCAATCTAGATGTTTTGCCATGTTTGCAGTAATTTTCAATCAAAAGAATCAAAACAAATTTAAAGTTATCGTCTATGAAAAATCAAAATACCAATATACAATTATATGTTATAAATGTTTTTCTCGTGTAAGCAACGCCATTTTTTATATATCGATTATTACACCATTTTTTAAAGACGTTATAGAAAGAAGGCTACAAAAAATTCAATACACCGCAAATAATATGAAACATGCATTATTGTAAAAGAATACAAAATATTGCAAATTCTGAGAGACTGCTTTTGTGGTTGAAAACTATTTGAAATAAACAGATTAGAAAATAATTCAAGTTTTCACGAATACAGTCGAATTTGGTCTTCAAATAAAAAAGTTGGTGACCTATTAGTATTAGCATTACATACTCTGCTGGTGTTTCGAAATAATCTTGCTAAAGTATGCTGCAAATAAGGTATCTAATAACAATGCTAATCATGGATCTGGGGTGATTTCTGCTGAAAGGGAGAAGTGGAATGTTGCTTGCACTACTAATCATGTTCATATTACAAGCTTGCAACTTATTATGTAATTAATAATTATGTAAATCCAAATATTGCCCATTTTTGCATTGCATTTAATATTGGAGTGCATAGAGCTATTAAATGAAATGAACGTAATGAAATTGACTGAAGTAGACTAAGTATCTTATGTGAAATGGAAGTGGTTAATGTGACAATGGACTGAGGATTGTCTTTTGTGCAGTTGGCAGGCAAAGGTAAAGGATTGAAAACGAGTTTTGGGTTTGGAAGAGAGGCAAATGAACAGAGTGCAACTGGTAAACGAGGGGAAGTTTGTAAGAGTCAACTATTGGGTCAGTTGGATCAGAACAGAAAAGTTACAGATGTCAGTTTATCACGGCTTCTCACTCGCTCCTACATAGTCGTAGCTAATCAACGTAACAAATGGTTTAATGTCAGTACCTATGTAGCCATTGTACTTGAGAGTCAGTTTGGCAAAATAATTGGCCATAGAACAGAAAGCATTAGTGAAGTTCAATTCAGATATGATTATATTATGGTTAGTTAGAGAGTGTAGTTAATAGAGTATGAGTAGGCACTTGGGTTGCATAGTCGAGACAAAAACTTACAAAAGAATTATTATCTGCTAAGACAATCATCTTGTGCTAGTGTAACGAAAGAAAAGATTGCTTGAATTTGCATAGTAAATAGTGAAATAATCTCTCCTGTCCTGAACATTTAATACTAAAAGGAAAGATATGCTCGTTTTAAGTGTAGTAATAACAATCTGAGTAACCTTAGTACAAAAATACGTAGTTGGGGTACCTCGCAAATATTCACAAAGAAATAGAATGCAAAATAAGTCAGTCCATATACAGCACGTACACAATTTATCATCTAGCAAAGCTTCTAACGACATTTACTATCAGTTAGCTAATAATTCTCCCATCCCTATCGCTCCTATGTGCCATGCAAACCTAGTAAATGCTAAACTAATGCTAACAAATAACAATTGAACAAATCAAAGGCTACGGTAATGTAAACCAAAACTCTAAGGCTCTTGAACATAATGAAATGGCTCTCTTTTCGTGTCTTTCTTTGCGTTGATTGCATAACTGTTGATTTTCTTGAGCAAATTAGTTTTAGACTCATTTAGGCAGTCAACTCAAGGCATCCTATTTAACAGTCTACTGTCATATGCTCACAGCAAACATAATATATACTCATACTTGCTTATACCTATAACGTATATTGTAGCTATGCATATTATGCAGAGATTTTGAAGAGAACAGAACACAATGCAATGCACCACGAACCAAAATACAATATGAAGTAAATCCTCTAAAGAAACACAATGCAGTACAAATAGTCCATTATAAGATAATCATAATGCTGGCTGACTAAATAAGCAAATGCAACAAAAGGGACACTGGCAAAGTTCAGCTTCGCTTGCAGAATGTTCTTCGAGATGCAGTTACGATTGTGCACAACAGAATAATATAAGTACCTAGACGCTGCTCCTTTAACTTCACAATAGCTAACTACCAGCGCTACACAATACTTATATAGTCGTTACAAAGGGAATTCAATGTGGGAAAGGTGTTCCTCTATTATCCATCCCATTTCTTGATTTTGTCAAGAACATTCTTCTGCCAAACACCATCTCATCTCATCATCATCAGGGTGAATACCCACGTAACTTTTATTTAACTACCAAACTCTATTGACATGAACATAGAGAGTGCATTCGCATAGCGTACATGATCCACTATCCACAACTCTCTACTATACACTATAGCTCCAGTATGCTAGCTAACACAAATATAACTGTAACATTATATAAGGAATTTAGTTGTGAGGATTGTATTACTAGCTTAGCTCAAAGATATAATAATAATCCGGTAAATGATCCAAAGCTCAATTAATGATTTCATTATCTATTCCCATCTAGGCAAGCATTTCCAATTGGAACACTGATTGCAGTTAGGAATTTAGTCAAAGGATATAATAAACAGGTACAGTATTAAAAATCATGTAGACACTTGCCCAGTTGGGCATATTTGCTATTCAGATGTATATCCTGTGTATTCTTAGAATGAAGGCAGACAACATTATAGGAGTGCATGGTCGTAATAGCTATGGGCATATGATAGGAATAGTAAATATACGCTGTTGTCAAATGAAAAGTAATAAACCAGGCTTTTACTGACGGTGACAAAAATATATGGGAAGTTCATCCAATTAAACATTGCATATTACTAGCAGATGAAATGCATTTGCAATTTCATACATTCTGTGTTGACTGTGAAGAGAGCGGAAGTACACTTACCTCAAAAATCTCATTTACATGCAATTACAAATAATAAGGAGGAATATTCTAATTATTAGATAGCAACTGTGTGACTGTAGGCATCTTATAAGAATTATGTAGCCAACATGCCACCTCGTCCAAACTGATAATTAAAATTACTGTACCTACTGCAAATAATGACGGCTGTATATAGAGCCCAGTTCCTATCTCTATAATTGTGCAAATTGACATTAATGGATTAATATATGCGAACAGCTACAAAGGTAATTAGTTGAGGAGTTCTCGTTTGGTTGTGAGGAAGTGCTCTCTATAATTCCTCGTAACAGATTTACGAATGTTTCATTAGAGAGGAAGCCTTTAATTTAATTCGAGTGAAGAAAATTGAGTTTAAAGCAATAAACTCATCTAATGTCAAGTTGACCAGCCCAGGGAACAAGAATGAAACTCCCAGGGGCTGTGATAATGTCTGTGGTTTACCTATGCAGAATTAAGGAATGTGCTGGTGAGAAAGCCATTAAACCCTTGGAGCAGTGCAGCATTGAAGAATTCCCAGGAAATTAGTTGACATGGCAGGGTCTTGAATTGAGTAGCTATCAACCCCATTGAAGCTTAAAAAGCGTGAGCATTCAGCCAGACTCCAAGCTTTGACAGTTGAATTCCCCCTGGCACTTCGCCTTTCAATCTGCCTAAGCATCCGCGCCTGCTCATTTAGCCAACGAATAGTAATCATAATACACCGTATAAAAATCAAAACACCTGAATGGACTATTACTTATTGTCTATTTGTATTCTCCGTCTTAAGATTGAATCATTATTTCCACTTAAGTTCCTTCCATTTTCATTTGATTCGGTAGTGGAGTGGAGTTGTGGAAGGAATGCATCAAATTATGCACTATAAGACCATTCTAATGTTTTTCCCTCCAGTTAAATACGTAGGTACTAAACAAAACGTAACTAATAATTGGGGTTTCTATTCTTAATATGAAATCCCTAATTGTTGTATTGTAAGTATGAGATGTAACCAAATCTACAGCACGTTTTCCATTTGTCATCTACACAGTGCAATAATTATCCATTGCTCACTATCTATAAATGTAGTAAGTAGCGTATGCAGAAAATGAAACAATGACTATACATGGGTTACAATTGCTCCGGGAATAATATTATGTAGTACGAGTAGTAGTAAAGTAGTAACTATAATATTATGCAGTTTAATTTAGCGGTTAGATTTCTCTATCCCTAGTAACACTGTAAGCATATTGAAATATTTAGCCTTAGGATTTATTAATACAATCTGCAAGTAATATGATACGTGAGAAGACAATACCATTATTCCTGTAAATAATGTTTGAACTAAATAACTTTGTCAATAATGAATCAAAATAATTTTTTGTCGGAATAAATTGTAATAAATTAGGAGAACTAACATCATATTCATGCGTAATAATCACCAAAAATGCATGGACAAGTCAGATCCACTTGAAAAGTATGAGAAGCTGTAGCATAATAAATCGGCTAGAGAGATAGAGCGGGGATGGCTTACCGTCGGATGAAGATGGCACAGCATGATTTTCCAAGACTGCGTCATGAATGGGACTGCAGTTGTCTTCGGCGGAACCAATGCCACTGGAGCGACCGCAAGACTCTTGTTCTCCAGAGGCGTATGAGCGTCTGTTTCTGTGCAGACCAGCATTTCCTACTACGGCGGGATTTGAACATCTGCGTGACTCAATTCCGCTAAGATTTCCCCTTTGCCGGTGCATGGTGTCATAGTCCCGCGGCGGGAGAAGAATCGGCGTGTTCCGTTTGCGAGCACTGAGCTTCTCACGCAGCTCAGCGGCCAAAGAGTCATACAACGTGGCAATGCGATCAGAAGTGAGATTGGATGTTCCAGAGCCAGAGCCAAATCCTCTGTCAGAGTTCTCAGACGAGTCTGAAGTTCGGCAGTCGAATTCAGGCGTGCCACGATCTCGTTTTGTTGGACTTGAACATGGGAGAAGTCCTTTTGACTGTAGTCGTGACTCGATATCTCGGAATTTTCTTTGGTTGTCTTCCCGATTCACTAACGTCTCAAGCTGCTTCTTCAAGATTGAAGCTGTCTCCGAAGAATCACACCTGCAGCCACAAAGTCAAATAATCAAATACTTCCTCACACACACGACAACTCAGACACGCATTTACATATTTCTTCCCAATGCACGCACGACTTCCTACGTCCTTTACGCATAATACTCTCCTACATATCTCCATTTCATCCTTCTCCGAATCCTTCTCATTTACAACTCCAAGCCTTGCACACGTTTTCCATGTACTTTTTAAAATCTCACTACACTCTGCCAATTGATTTCCGTACTCATAGCACTTGACTTGACCTCTCCGTTTACCAGCACAGCCAGATCTTGCCTCGTCTGTCCTGTCTCGTTGCATCTTATATCTTAAAGCAATATTCATATCTCTTTAAATCAACTTTAAATTCCAAAGAACAAAATACTCCAGAACAACAAAACTACTGTGAAAAATATATCAATCTAGCACGTAATGAGCATATCGCTTGAATATGTTCTTTTTAATAGCATGCAGTCACTAATTAATTCGTAATTCGAAGTAGAGTGTTTTTGTTTTAAAATGTTTGATTTTTAAAAACAGGCATAAAATAAGCAAAAAAGATTCAGCTCTTTTGTTTTAAAAAAAATCTATGTTTCCTTTCCAACGAATTTGTTTGAAGAATTAAAAGTGAACTTCATAAACAAACTAAAAAGTATTGCCGTGGAGTAAATATTTTCCCCATGGTCTTGCACTTTTGATTTTCATAGCTACTTTATATTCACAGAATCATGTGCCTGAAGAACTGGATAGTATCTATGTAGAGTTTATTTAGAATATGAAATGTAGTTATGAGTTTGTGAGAGGAAATAACGGTGCATTGCAGTCTGTGCACTCAAGTTAATTACAATATCAAAAATAAAAACTGAAAGTTCAATCAGGGCTAACAAAGAGAGTGTCAGAGCAAAGCTAAAAGGTAGACTACATTGAATGGAGGAGGAGAAACAGGTAAATCTCTGGTAGACAATAATAAAAGGAATAATGTGCACATCTAGCTCGGATGTATTTGCAAATAGAAAATCGACAATAAGTGTCTAAGAAATCTCCACTTCTGTACCTAGGGCGATTGTTTCCGTAGTCCATTGAGTTTCATTTCATGAATAGATTTAATATGTAGATTATTATAATAGACTAGCCTTCTATTCTTGCCTTTCATTATTGCCTAGCTTCACTCACAAGACAACTATGACTAATCGCAACTAACATAAATTTAGGTTAGGTTTCCATTGAAGCTGCTATAATCTTATGTGCATATTTATTGCAACTCTACAGATGGTACAGCAGTGCATTCAAGGCAAGTATTGATCTACTAAATATTTAATTTATACGACAGAGAGTTATAAGAAATAAATATACAATGAAATATGCATGGATGAGAATGAATGCCACAGACAGAGAGTTGTCAGTTCCCAACTGAATTCGAATATAATTATTATTATTCACAATCAGTTAGCATGCATAATTTGTCAATTTGTAACGACTCTTCAATACATTGTAATCAAATTGGAATTAGAAGTAAAAGTCTAATCAAGTGTGATAGTAAGAATTTTGATGAGGGAACTGCCAATGTGCTACCTGAACATTTTGACAAGGACAAAGTGCTAAATCTTGAATTT
>JABASI010003033.1:0-17629 GCA_019776505.1 Tomocerus nigrus | reverse complement strand
AATTTGTCCAACATCTTTGTAAGCACTACTAAGAATTTCATATTATTTTCTTCACAATTTCCTAAATTTCCTTCCTCGTTGTCCATGAAGACGTAATGGCTTATTGCTATACATTCTGATATTATTATTATATCTTTCTCCGGTTATATTTAACGTATAGTATTTCTCATTAGAACTGGAGCAAATGTACAATTCATATAAAGAAGACATTTCTATCCGCTCTGCGGAGAAAGTAGGATTAGTATTTTTGGGAGTTACTGGCAAATGTTTTAGTCGTAGAGAAAACCTATTGCGCAGAAAAAATATACTATTAGCTACATATGTCAATAAATATTGTAGGATGCACAGTCGTCCCCAAAAGAAAAATCTTTTAACATAGTCGTGAATGTAAAAAAAGTAATATTAAAATGTAAATTAAAAAATGTGAATATTTGGTGGAGTCGGTTATTATATTTAAATGCATTTAAGTGTCTATTTTCTATATAATTTTATACACAAAGGGATTGCATAGAAAATTATTGGTGTTGGTATTTACGGTGATGTGGTTTATAGGATAGGAAAATGGGCTACTTTCAATGTCATTGTTTCTATTGTGTTGACGAATAAATGGGAAATAGGTGTCATAGTAGAACTACACAGCAAATATCATAAGGAGAGGGAGAAGTAATAATTAGAGAGAGTAACTTTATCCCATTCAGGTTTCCGCATCCCACTACACAGCAGAAATTCCATTAATTATTGAGTAGGACGAGAGGCAGGCTAATTAATAGCTTATTATCGGCTCCTTCATTCACTCCATTTTCCTTTCGAGAGACACAACAGCTTTTCTCACTTTATTTGAAAGGCTGGAGTTAGTGTATGTATAGGGCGTAATAAATAACGATTGCTTAACTTGAGCTACTGATAGTTAGCATCTGACAATAGAACATAAATATCTAGGAAAAGGCATAGCACGAAATTGTTTGTTACACAAGTAGCTTATAGTTGCTGTTTAAAAGAGAAGTTAGCAGAGCTGCTAGTAAATTATGATGTACTTAGTTTGTAGAGACTTGGAAGTTGCCTTCGTGTGCGTACATACGTATGTGGGGAATGTTTGAGGGAAAGGAGGCGATTTAGATGTAGTCATTGTTACATTGTGCTTAGAATTAGCAAAGTCATTGTCAGTGTGTCTGAATCACTGTTATAGCCATATTAACATAGTCATGTGTAAAGACATTAGAAAATAAGGTCCTCTCCCGATTTATTACTACAGCCCTTAATGAACAACACACTTCATTCTAATTGTGAATGGAAGTGTAGTGTGAGTGCGAGGAATTGGAGCTTCACTTACGCAATTATCACACACACTCAGACATTCTGGGTGCGTTGCTCTGCGTAGAGTAAAAGCAGAGCTCTGTGTCTACTTGATATTAATCAACGTACTTATAGTCTACCATCTCATTAGTTCATTCAGATAAAATACTAATAGCCTATCTCGAGTCAGTGGTCAATGCTCACTTGCATCGTTTGTGTATGCCTCTTCTGCCTGAATATGACCAGCTCGGAGCAGAATGCATAAAGAGGCAGTAGAATGCATTAGATACAGAAAAGGATATTACTATTATTATTATTATTATCATGCTCTGTCTACCTACTAATAGTTAAGTGTCTGCATTATTACTCTGTGCATTTCTTCCTTCCAATTGCCTTTCCTCTCCGCTAAACAGGACATTATCAGGACAGGCTATTCCAGCAGAGGAAACTGGTGTAAATGCTCATCGTCCTCCTATAATATCTTCAATGTTCACTCCACTGACTACCGACTCCTATTGTTAAATGCACACTGTAGACGATATAGCACTCACACACAGCATCTATTTCCTCCCGTGTATGTACGTACTGAGTGTATGGAGCTACATTAGAATTTAGAAGCCACAGAACACATAATAAGTACAACAGTTCCCAGCCTAACATATGTGCTCGACTATTTTGTTAAGTTGGAAATGGCTAAAGTTTACTGGTATTTGGTAGTTCCCCTGTAAATGCTCGAAATAATGTTCTTGTAATATATGGCTTCCGTATTGTTTCATGCCTACATAAATAGTTAACACTTACGCAACACTTTCATCCCTTTTCTCCTCCACAGAATGTGTACTCTAGCTACTTATAAGTATTTATATCAGATCATGAAATGCGTAACACTGAAAATGGCAATGAGCACACGCATTCCGCATTTATCCGACCATTCAGCACGTCTCACTCTCAATGTACACACAACAATTCCAATCTATAAACTAAAAATACCTACCTACTTATTTACTACTACATAGAACAGTGATACTACTTATTGTAACTCGTGCTTGTTGTAAAAATATTTTACTCACTACCATAATTGCTCAATATTCAACTCAATAAATGCCAGTCGAAGAATTTCACTCAAGGAATCCATTTAAAATTTCTATTGAAAAGATTGGAGGAAATAATTGAAATAAGTAAATAATACGCTGCCATAACTTCAACTAATTTCTTGCACTTTCTACGGTTAGAATTCTAAGAATGCCATGTGAAAACGCTTCAATTTTTAAAAGCCCTGAAATATATGCGTATGCTAGCCAGTTTTTTTTTTATTCCTGGACAAAATAAGTATATCTAGAGCAGGAGTATTCCTATTCTTTTGTCAAAGGATATTAGACTATGCTGTGCTAGAGGATTTCGTTGCCTCTTTGGAATTATTCCCATGCGGAACTGTTAAATATGAGTGTATAGGTATACTATAGATGGTGATGGGAAATGGTAAGAATGGTAAGACTACGCTTTGAATGTATAATACAGGGACCATAAAAGACAATTAGCATGCAAAATGTCGACCAGGAAATAAGTCATGTCTCTAGAAACGCACTTATTGCTGACATTTTAAGACAATGCTCTTCGTATGTACTTACACGAGTACACAGAGACAAGACAAGAGAGTAACATCATGCACCAGTTTTAGTTAGTTAAAATGGAGTTTTAGCTTGTAGTTTTTACTAATAAGTACACATTAATGTCGTTGACTAGCAGAGTAAGTTGAAGTTTCCATTCCATGGGCTTTTATGTACTCTACTCGTTTGTATCTTGTATCTGTTGTATGTAATTGTAGTTGAGTTGAAATGGAAGAATACTAGAAAATAGAGCGACTCTCCTCGAACATTTCCTCAGCCCATCAATACTTTTAAGGCTTTATAAACACATTGAGATAATTAAAACAAGCTAAAGAGGAGTGACCTGCCTTGTGCTATTATGCAAAGAACATTGGGCTTGGGCGGACTTTTTATGCAAATTATGTAACTTTACACTCTATACATTAATCAGCTCTGCTCTCTTATGTAACACTACTAGCTGCTAGTATATTAATGCCATCACTTACACATTGTTCCCCGTTTTAGCAGTTACATTAGCCAACCGATAGGAGTACAAAAGGCAATGCAATTACAATTCAAAGCCGAAATTTCTATGTACATTTTTAACTCTTAATGCTCTCTATTATGTCGAGTTGATTACTAATTGTAAATGAAAGAAAAGGTAAAACGTAATGAGTTTGTTGCATGTAGTACCTACTGCTATTCTGAGAGAGCCTTTATTCCACTTACGAATTATGACTCTACATTTCCATACACTTTCCTTTCCCTCCATCCAACTTATAGCTAGCTCTCTACACGAAAACATCTAATAACAGCTCAGACTACAACATTAGTGCACTTCTATAGTTTTAACTCGCCGAGTCGGAAATGAATTTGAATGCGCTTCAAATTATTAGATTGCCTAGAGTAGCTGCCTACTTGAAACAATACATACGTAGATAGGTAGACACAGGCATATTATAGTAAAATGATATTTTAATAACATTGCATTGCACTCAATAAATATAAAGCCACGGCATCTGCACTTATAATCAAAGGCACTACCACTACTCCTTCCTACTGCGTGTTCTCAATTTCAAGCCTCTCAAACTCTCCAAGAGTTTAGCTTGAACTTGCAGCTATTCAAATTAAACATTCAATCTCCTAGGTATTATAGGTGACTCAGTCTAGTGGTTCACGAAAAACTTTCCGCGCCCAAATTGCAACACCTCTGAATTGTCAGAATATATTAATTTAAAAAAGATTTCGTGTTAATTATATTAGCAGACTTCCTTAAGCCATATTCATCAAACACATATACACCACGGTGCACAATTTTAATCACACATTTTATCTAAACGTGTTAACTTTCGCCAAACATTTAACTAATATTTAATTTTCCTTTTTGTTGGCTATTTTAATAGAGAAAACGCTTAGCTTACTAATTTCGTTGTAGATTTTTTACAATAGGAATTTCTTTTCTTAGGACGCAAAAACTTAAAAACTTTAATCGATGACTTTGAATTTTTATGGAATTCTCTTGTTTCCTAAATTGCAGTTAGTATAACTAGTGCATGTTTTAAAATGAGAGTGAGAGCATATCTAATGTCAGGAAATTATAATGCTAGAAAATTAAAATCTATGCCAATGAAATATATTAAGTACCTTGTCTCGTCCTACAGAGATATTTGTCGAGAATGCATGTGTAGAGTATTAGTGGAAAGAAAAGGACGGGAGAATAATGGCTGGCCGGACTAAATACAATAATTATGTACTGTATACATGAGTTTAATGTGCTCGACTGGATGGGATGTGATGTAGTATGTTATGTAATAATGCTAAGAGAGATAGTTACTTAGTTATTTGGCATGGGAGAAAATACTAATTGTGAAATTGTAGATGGGAGCGAGTGAGTATGGTCGTATGGAGTTGGAGTGTTGGAGCCTAGTCGGGGATGGAGCATTAGCATAGAGTGATCTCGTGTTTTGTTGTTAGATTAGATAGAGAAGAGCATTTGTGCATTTGTGTGAGGACTGTGTGAGGAGTATGAGAGTGTGTGTGTAGGAGTAGTAAGTATCTGGCTGAGGATGGAGTGGGAAAGGAAGGCTCGTTCCACACAGTTCCACTTTTAGTTCTAGTTAATGGCAAATGTGGGATTCTCATAATCTCGTCTAATCCTTCCACACTGCATTATTCGCATGCCATTCCCATGTTCCTCCCTTATGATCGTTTCAGCATTATTCTCTCTCTTCTGCGTCAAGAAGAGTAAAAGTGAAGCCAAAGCCGCCTTTCTGCAAAGCCAGCCAGGCAGGGCACAGGAGCAGATGCTGCTGAAACATGAAAAGCCTGATCATCTAATGTTATGCATTGACTGCACCATTTAATAAGTATAATCTGCCAAATAATACGGACATTACACATGTCTAATTCCTGCTCCATTGAGCATTCTCACGCAGTAGGCCTTCCTATTAGAAAGGAACTCCTCGTGAGCACCGAGGATAAACAATCTATGCAATCAACCTGCATGCCCCTCTTATCATAACAGTTACACTCTAATGCCAACGATGTGAGTATTTGTTCTATAATGAAGTGATACACCACGTTTAATGTCCAACTAAACTCCAGACGATTCTAAGGATTAGTCCATACTGCCACACTAGCTACCTCTCCACAAATTCCATCTCTACACACATCTACATTTATTTCCTATAAAAAATCATTTCCTTTTACGCACATTCACAGAATATTATCTATCAAAATATAAACCCCATTTACATTGCATCATATAAATAAATAAACACGTTTCAGTTTTAATGATTCCTTACTGTGTAAAGGCTATATGAGCATTCTGTGCAGTAGTTTCTTATTATTTACATTGTTATACTAAATATAATGGTACGTATGTAGTTCTTTGGGATTTCATGTGAAATTGCAAGTGAGGATTAATCACTCCTCCAAAGATACATGTACACAATTGGGGCATATTAAATTTTAATTAAGTTAAAGGGTTGAGTGCGGTTAGAGTTTAGCTCTATGAAGTGAAGAATCTGATGGAAAACAGTGCTCCAATAGTTACCTACTCCTATTATTTAGGAAGGAGTGAGGAGTGAGCTGAATTTGTGTGCAAAGAGTTAGTCCTATTGTATCATATCAGAAGTAAACACATCTTAAACTAATTGTACTAGTCCTCCTCCTCCTACTCCAAATAAATGGCAGCTAACTAAAGTAAATGAAGCTCGTGAGCACATGGATAGAGAGAAGTGACTAATTTGGCTATGCTCCTTTAGCCTTTCATATATCACTGTCATATTGAGTGTGTCTTTCGTGCATTAAGTAGCCCCACTTGTTCATAGCAGTCAAATCTTCCAGTTAATTTCTGGAAGTAGGTGCATGCACATCTCCGTGCTTTGTGCAAAATGGAGCTTCCTTCCAGGCACGTTAAGTGGCTAGGAGGAAACAAATTGTGAGAGAGCTAGGCAAGGTTAGCATCCAGTTAAAATCCTCCTCAGTTAGTTAGATCAGCCGACTGGCAAAAGAAGAGAGCTGCCATAGCAGAGAATATTATTATCTCCAGCCTGATACAACTACATACAAATCTTCCTTGATGATAATAATATTACTACGCAGACTGGCTATGGAATACTACCCCTTTCCTTACTCCTTCCTACTTACTTATGTGTAAATGGGCACAATAGCAGCAACTCAAATACTAATACAGAATATCAAGTCATCCTCCTTCCTCTGTTTTCAACATAGCCCCAAGTCTAATCACGATCTTTTGGTACCAGCCGTGGTTTCCTATCCCTTTGCCTCCATGATTTCAGTTTCTGAAGATACAGGTTTGATTACCGAACTGTACTTATTGTTCGTAGATGCATATTGGTATAGACTACTCCATGCATATTATAATCTTAACTCTACATAATACCTAGCTATATGCATATAAAACTGTTAAGATGTTCCAAAAGATAAATACATCTTGTACAATAAATATAAAGAGTTCTTGCATGTATATATTATTTACTGGTACATAATGTGTGTAATGTATGCATCCTATTTGAACAACTGGATAATAAGTACACGCTGCATTATATTATTATACATTGCTTAACTGTTTTATATGCATCTAGGTATTTTCTAAGACAAGTCAAGTGCAGGCACTCTTCTTTCATCTCTTCTATTTTCTCTATTACTATTTCGTAGGGAATATTAAATATTCATATCAATTTTAAATGAGTGCCATTCCATTAAAACAAAATGCAAAGCATTAATGCGCAAAACAACATATTAATATTTACTGGGTGCAAATAGAAACTGCTTGTGACGTTTCTTATTACTAAATCATTAAACTCACTCGAGGTACATTTAAAACATGAAAATATTCTTTGATTGTAATTTTTAAGCTTTTATTTATTTTTGACAAATTTAAGTATTTAGCTTAGAAGGATTACATGGCTTACGAATTCAAGTTATTCTCTTATTGGTGTTGTTGCGCAATAGAAAAAGAGTGAAATATTATTTTACATGCTATGTCTAGACATATTAGATAGAATTTTGCTGGTTTATTATATAGATATATGTAAACCAGTAGTTTCTTATTATGATGATTTTCCTGTAGCAGTAACAATTTAGATTTTCTCTTTCACGCACAACAAGAGAAATGTCTTTTTCGTATGATACAGGTGAGAATTCCTATTAAGATCCTAGAGATTTACATCTGCACAGTTATTAAAAGTTAGTTTTGTGAATTGGAATTACTAAAAGAGATTGTGTCGCACGAGGGGTTCTCTTATAACAGAAAATCATATTACTAAATAATCCGACAGAGCATTCACGTGATGGTAATTTATAAAATATAGTTAATGAAAATGCAAATGAAGAACAGTGTTAGATGTTAATGAAGGAAATACATTAGTACGTATAGTCGAACAGACTCGAAGGTCAAAGTTGCTCTCAAGAAATGAGCGTCGCAAAGGGGGGCCCAGATCATGGAGTGGTTTGACCTTTCTTTAAATTAGAAACAAATGCCCCCATCGAAAGATCAGAGCAGGTAAACAGTTATAACATCAGGATGCTCCTAGTCAGACTACCTTCTTATACTCAAAAACATAATATATTATTCCAGTATATCTATCTCTAGCTATGACTCTGCTTAATCAAATATTGTGCATTCATCAGAAACAATCTACCTAACATAACCACTACTACTGCACTGCACTTTGGAATGCATTACATTATTGTAAACATTTCTATAGTGAAATAATATTAAATGTATAGTATATTGAATTTTTATTTTATATACAAAATATGTTTATTTAACCGTTAGGCACTTAAAATTCTGTGCACTTAACATAACATTAGTGTTATACATATAAAAAACACATACAAAATCTGTACTCGAAATAATTGATTTTAATTTTAATTTTAGTAAGAAAAAACAGGATATCCTATTTTGTATACGATGATATACACCTGTAATTGCTAATTGTAATACGACATTGTTGCATATTTAAATTAATTTATATTTATGACAGTTACGTTTGGCAGTTTTTATTGATGAGCTAATTATTTATTTTTATAAAAATAGATTACATTTAGTTAATAACATTATAGATATTCCCTGGAACATTAAAGTGATTATTGAGAACGTACCTAGATTACGGTGACCATTCGTCCCGGTTTTTCCGGGATCGTCCCGGAATTCAGAGGCGTCCCGGACGTCCCGGAAGTGTCCCGGATTTTTCAAAATTTTCTACGCTATGCTTAAAAAGTTGTTTCTTTAGACCATTTTTACCCCAAAATTGCAAAATTTTCTAAGCTACGTTTGGAAAGTTATTTCTTTAGACCATTTCTCAAAATTGCAAAAGTTCTTTGATGTAGTCTGACACTGTTTTATTCGACTATTTTTGTTTTAAAATTGAATTTTTTTCTTCTCTTCTATTATCGGATAGCATTTGATTTATAATCAATTGGGGCAAAATTGAAAGCTTTTCTACACTACGCTTGAATGGATATTAGACTTTATTTATGAGCCCGTTATTTAGATCATTTTTAACTCGACATTGTTATCAGTATTTTGCATCCATTATTGACTTAAAATTACAATATTTTTCGCACCCTAAATTGAAATGCAAAATATCAAAAACGGTGAAACCTTACGTTAAGCTACGTTTTCTTCGAAAACTGCAAGAATTTCTGTAAAATTTTGTATAATGGGAAGAAAATATAATTTCTACCAAATGTGCAAAATATAACAAAATGATATCAAAACCTCTCCAATTATAAATCAGGAAAAATGCCCAAAAAATGCGTATCTTTACGGTGTAGATACTCTAGCCACAAAAGGGTTCAAAAAGGGCCAAAAATTTTTCCCGTTTACGCGCGAAATCAACATCCCCCTCGCTCGGCCTCGTACCCTCCCAATTGTCCCGGATTTTCCCATTTCAAATCTGGTCACCGTACTTTTAGTGCTTTGAACTGTAAGCAGACTACTATAGTTGTAGTTTTAATTTACTGGTTTACCTATAGACACGGCAATAGAGCTAACGTCCGATATGCTAAGTCTGATATGAATTGTTTATGCTAACTTTGACGTAGGTTAGATAAAAAAGGATAGAGCGCATAATTTCAAGAAGAAAGAGTATGATTTGGCAGGAGTTGAGTGGAGTGTATTTGTAGCGGACTAAAATACCCGTCGTCGTGACTGATAATTGGATCCGTATAGCTATGTGAGTAGTGAGTAGTGAGTAGGTACCGACAGATAGAATATAGTCGTCTGAGCGTCTCAGTGAAAAGTCTTGTGCTGAGCAAAGTCATCGTAAAGAGTTTTTAGTGTCGGGGATATGCAGACACTCTGTGTTTGTTGTGCATGAAGGAGGGCTGCGAGTGTTTCGCTGGTACAGAGCAGGATTATTGGATTAGTTGACGAGCATTATCAATAATAAGTGAGGTAGGGAGGAGGAGGAGGAGATGACAGGCGGGCAAGAAAGAAGAAGAAGAAGAGGCACTGGGTTGTAGGTAGGTAGGCCCTTGTAAAAAGAATGTCAGTAATTGCTTTAGGAGATAATAGATATAGGATAAGAAGCAGGAGAGTTGATTTGGTTGGCAGGAGCAGAGAAGACGCTCTCTCTCTCTCTCTTCCTACTAATAACATCTAATAAGAAGAATGTCTGACTACCTCTCTCTCTCTCTCGCTCTCGCTCTCTAATGCACGTGGAATGAATGAGGGTGGCTGGTTCGCAGATCTCGTCGAGCGAGGCGAGGTAGGCAAAGACTTTCTCTCTCCGACTTCTCCAGCCAGCAGGACTGGAGAGAGAGAGAGAGAGAGAGACTCTTCCATCCAGCACACAACAGACAACCTCCACTCACTCACTCACTGGAGAAACTGGAGAAGTTGGGCACATTGCTGGAGACCTGTGCTGTAATAGCATTAGCTGTGCTGTGTGTGCCTATACGTCTGTCTGTTCTGCTCTGCTCTGTGTGTCTGTTGCTGTAGGAGAGTGAGTCGTCCTGGCCCTGGCTGCACCTCGCTCCGACAACCGTCGACTCCACTCTACAACGCGAGCAAGTAATCAAGTCGTCTCGCTCGACCAAAAATAATTTTTCCTATTTGCTAGTCACTTCACTTTCAATATTCTCCTTATTATCAGCTATGAAAGGAGGGCTATATGCCATACCATACCCCCCATCCACCGTCCCTCCCCCAACTACTAGCAGTTAATTAGGGTAGCTATCGTTTGATGATATTTCTCTCCCTAGCAATCCGTTGTTCAATTTTAAAGCCTTTTCGGACTCTTACTGCATTTTATCTCTAACCTTCATCGAGCTTTTCTGTCTTTCCACTTTTTACATGAAATGCGTAGGTAGGTAGATACTAGATACGCATTCCACCTTCAACCTATTCACGAAAATGTGGCTTCTTACTTCATAGTTCATATTGATGAGCTTGTGACGTGTGAACTTGTTAAGCTTGAAAACTGCTGCGGAACGGTTGATTTCTTAAATGACACCCAAAGTCCTCCGGTGAATTTCAATTGCTGATATTGACTAAGGACAGAGTCATATAATTTAAAAAATGATGCTGCACTTTTTAGCTTACGCTATCCCTGCCTTTCCAAAAGTGAACTGAAAGCCGTTTGGAGTTGGGCTACACTCGCGCATAGAATGAAAAATCCCCTATCGTTTTCCCCGAATTAGTTGTCTCCCACCAATTAGTTTGTCTCGAAATAAAATAAGTAGAAAACGTCACGAACTGCAAAAGGGGGCCAAAATTTATTGTGATGCACTAGCTCTAAGCACTCTAGCAAGTTGTTCAATCTTATACAATTTAAATTCGTAGGACCAGTCTACGTATAATGCATTAATAATTTTATTATGCATGAATACTTGGGTCCCAATGCACCAATTATGCACCTTGACAGTAAAGCATGATTTGGTTTAGGAAGAATACTTGGCCTTGTTATGTAACAAACCATTAGCTGCAAATGCTTCATGGGAATTTTTACCATCAACTTTATTGGCTATTTTTCAGACTTAATTCAGAGTAGCTGCTCTGTATAGGAATGCCCAAGCTGTCTGTCTGTCCGTCGAAACTGGACACGATAACATTTGAACCAATTGACGTACAATGTTCAAATTTTCTGTTTGTCATCTAAATGTCCGTTGAAGCTCGGAGTTCAAAAATGGGGTCAATGAGACTAGGTCAACCAAGTCAGCAGAACTTAGATGTTTCTTGGTTCCACTCCAATAACGGTGTGTTACCAAAACGGGCAAATAAACTTTTTAAAATGGACGCTTAACTTGGTTTATAAAAAAGAGATTAGCTACCAAGTATAAAAAGTGTATTTTTTGTGCGTAAATAGTAAATGTGGATGGGATAGGGGCTGTGTTTTGGAAGGACATGGAATGGAAGAGATTTAGATGGGATATAAAACAGGAAGCGAGGAGCATGCTACACTACAAAAGGTCCTATAGTCGTAAACCGTACGCGACCTACACACGTCCAGCTCCACCAGAGCAATGCAAAGTCGTGCACAGTGCAGTGGAGTTGAATGCTGAGGAGAGGGAATGCTTTCTCATTCATTATGATGACCAAGCGAGTTGCATTAGTCTCAGTCTGATGCAGAAATGGGTCTCTTTCTTTCTAGTTTGATTAGGCGGAGGAGGAATGGTAAGTACAGGGACGGAGCTGTGCTCGGAGGCTGTAGCTGTGTTGTGTGAGCGTGGGTTGGGTGGCTGCGGTCGTCGTGGAGGGAGACAGCGGAGGAGGACGAGTCCGTGGTCGTCGCAGAGACAGATAGCAAAATCATAATATTTGTCTGTTTGTATGTTGTGTGTGTTTGCGGTTCCTCGGATTCCATTCCCTCTAATTCCCATTGATTACGGACTCTGTACGTGCCGTTGGCTCTTTCAACTTTGTTCGGCCACTCGTCTCAGTCCTCTCCGTCTCTGCTGGCACATTCATCCTCCGGCGTCCGATCCGCCTCCCGGCTCTTTTCCTTTTCTCTCTACACCGCCCGCCCGCCCACACAGAGTCCTTTCGCTACAGCAGTCGCCGACCACCAATCAGCCAAGACCTCTCCCAGTGCTACTGTACCCACCCAGCATTTCTACCCTTAACCTCTGCACAGAGGCTAAGCACAATTGTTTTTCGGTGACTCCATTCATCCTCCCACGCACACTGACAACATTCGCCCTCATTTGAATTTGAAAGGGAAAATGAGGAGAGACAGATGATCAGAAGTGACGTGTGTGCCTGTTCCCGTTTCGGGAAAGATGAGCAGGAGGAAAGTGAGGAGGGAGGAGTGGCAGACAGCAGATGTCCCTCCGAAGGCCAAAAGTGTCCTCGAGAACGGAGATCAAGTGATTAGTGAATGCAGTGCCAAGCATGAGTTTCCCCCGAAGTCACGACAAGGACAACGCAGAAAAAGAGCCTGGCTGAAGGCTGAAGGAGTGCCGCTTTATAATCCGCTCGGAAATTAATTACTCTGTGTGCGTGCACTTGATGCTCACATTTCAGCATGCTGGAAATGAGGATCTTGTGGGCTGGGGTCATGCAGATGATCTGCCTGTGGTCAATGGGCTTCAGGGGAGAGGCAAAATTAATTGCTCGATCCTCAGAGTCTCGAGCGAGCGTCTTCCTGGAGCACCCGGAATATTTACGGCTTCATCCTGCAATTTAAATGACAGGGACTAGTCTGTTTGTGTTTTCTGTCAACCACGAAATGTCCACGCACCCATGCAATTACACTGAGACGAAACGAGCTCTTTCCTGCAAGCCACGAACCAACGACCGCCCTGCTCCTCTCCGTCCGACGAATGACGCTGCCCAAGGGCCGCGGCCGTCAGTTCGCTTACACTTCGTGCACATGGGACCTGAGGGCAATGGACCTGCTGCCTGTGCATCTCTTCCTTGGTGGCTTGATGAGTGACCTGCTCAGAGGGAGGTCTGTCACAGATGACGACCTTAATTCCCACTGCCACACTTCACGAGGTGGGCACGAGAGATTTCATAGATGTGCATGGTGGGATAAGCGACAGAAATGGGAGAATGAGGAAGCGCCAACGTCCATGTAAGCAGCCACTCTGTAGAAATTGAGCCTTTTACTATCTGCTGGCTCAGGAGAAAATGTTATGCTACGACGATCAGATAGCAGAACCCGGCTCCCCACCGACACCGCTCCAGCGGCGGAGAATAGCCTGGGCCCCGGTTATTTCTTGGCCCTACAACATGCGGCTCCTGCAGTAACTAGGAAACCGCTGGTTGAAAAGTTTGCACTTATTTTCATTGAAACACAGAGGTGAATGTTAGGCTCCCAGTAAGTTCCATCATTTGACAAGTTCTCTGGGTTTCCCCCGAGTGGGAATTAAGGCTAAAAGTAGAGAGAGGGGAAGGAGTGGAAGGGAGTACTGGCCAACCCGCCAATCCCCCAATTCCTTTGCCATTTATTTACATGGCTTTCGCCTGTTTTTTCTCTTCCCTACAAGCTAAATAGGTGGTCGGTGGGCTCGGCGGGGAGTTTTAGCAGAGAGCACGACGTCGACAGGCTGTTTGTCTACTGTGCACATCAAAATATTATTAGACCGCAGCAGTAGAAAAGTCCTTTGTAGGTGAGTGAGGGTGGAGACCTCATCCTTCTACCGATGAACTCAACATGCTCCTTAATTGCTCATTGCAATTAACAGCATCATGGCCGTGCTCTAATTCTACTAGGAAATTAGGATCTATTTTTGGAGTAGCACTGGCATATTGTTTCCTGCCTGCCGCCAATAGCCAAATTCATTATTAACTTTCAAGCGAGCAAGTAAATTCTAGGGCGTCTATTATGTACAATCCTTGCTCCCTTCTCCTCATCTTTTTAAATTGTCCATTCATTAGTCAGCCTTTGTCGTCTTTCCACTTTTTAATTTCTCAATTCTCACTTTCCGCTACACTTCTTTCCCTTAGCATGATGCCCTGATAATGCTACTACGTACATAGGCCACGTGCCCCAGCAAATAATATCCGTTTGAGCTCGTCAGCTTAGGTCAAGTCGTCTGAGCTATCGGATCCGCTTTTGTCGTGTAATCGCCGACCATGGAGTCAGAGTTGCCCGTGAAGCGCTGTTCTTCTTGGCTCTGTCGGCAGAGTAGACTGAGGGAGTTGGGCTCACAGTCTTTCCTTCCGGCGGGCAGGATGACATGGAAGAGATGGAAAGTGAGGGACGGGACGGAGAAATGGGAAGATGAAAGGATTTGTTCAGAGGCCCCTTGGGGCACTTCCTGCCCAACTGAAAAGCGATGACGTGTCCTCGCAAGACACGACACGGCCAATGTGACTTGACGCATCTGCCCGGCTCCTGCTCGCACTCCGTCGCGTCTCCAGAGCTGCCCCGCTCCTCGCGGGCGTCCTCGTGCATCTGCCGACTCCGGACGGCGTCTCGGCGGCAGCGGGGCCAGTTGAGAGTCGGGCCGGGCAAAGAGAGTGCAAAGGCTGGAGATGAAATTAATTTGGGCAGTGATGGAGCCCCTTGTGACTCGGGAGATAAAGGACTTGTCTGCCTGCCTTGATACAGTGCAGCTGGAGATGGAGAGAGTCCGCACAGACACTCCTGTTCAATTCGAATCAATAACGGGCTAAATCCCTGGGCTTTCATCTGATGAGAATTGGATTGGAAAGATGAGCGGAGTGAGTTGTCTGGCTGTCTCCACTCTCCCGCCTCTCCGCCACCACTTTCTCCGCTTTCTCCACTTTCTCTTCATCACACCAAATCACATCAGCACAAGGCTTTCTTCTGTCAAAAGAGTTTCGTGCCGCCCGAGTCTCCGTCCGTTGTCCTCCACTCCACTCGGCACTCGGAGGAAGTGCGAGATGAGACTTTTGCCTGGCTGCTGCATTTGGAGCCGACGGCCATGGCAACAATGCGGGAATTAAAGGGACAGGGCTGTTAGCATTCTCTCCGAAAGCTTTTACTGTCACTGCTGGTCACTCAGCGGAACTGACGGGCATTCTACTCCCTCACTCAGCTCCATATCCGTCCGTGCCCGGCTGAGAAGACGCACCCGCTCCCGCTCCCGTCCTCGCTCAGATGGACTCAGAGCCACGAGGAAGTCAAACTAAGCCCAGACAGCCAGACAACATCCGAACCAAATCTTCTTTCTCTCGCTCCAACTCTTTCCTTTCCCTCAGCATCACAGCTCTCTCTCTCGCTCTCTGAAGCGCTGCTCCATATAGTAACGTCATTCCTAACTGTTTCAGGAGGCCTAGAGACTCAGCTTTCACCTGAACACTCCGGGCACATCCCAAAAATGATTCTCCAAGGAAATGAATCGGACAAATGGTCATTAAAGGCCATTAGCCACCTACGTGTACTCACAGAAATGAAATCAGACACGGGCGACGGAGCAAGGAACGAAGGCACGGTAACCTTCGCCATGCATGTGCCCATCTCCAAAAGCCTCTCTCCTATCATCCCCCCATCCTCACCTACAGAATTGATGAGCGGGGCGAGAAAGGGGGTAGGGGGGGGGGACAATAGCATCTTCTTGCAATTGTCGGAGTGAGAGTGAGAAAAGTTCGTTGTCGCTCGACTCTTTGTTATTTCTCTGTAGAGACGGACGGGCGGGTGAGTGGTGTGCAGGAGGAGTGAGTGGATGAGGATGTGGAGGCGTGTACAGGGCACGGATCATGTTAAGGCCTCGGATGCACATCCGAGTGACAGCGTGCATCAGTCATGTCATGTCATAGCAGGACATGAACATATTTGCTAGGCGGGAGAAAGGAGAGAGAGAGAGAGATAGAGGGGAGTGTGGGGCGGACGTGTGGAGATTGGGATTCATGGCCGTGGGCAGATGAAGTTGCGTTGTGATGCGAGGTCACGTCCACACGTCTCTGCTGTTGATTGTGTGCGGGATAGGAGCGGGGATTATTAATGGGGCGGAAGTGGAGTGACTTCCAGCTCCTCATCTCCATCCACGCTCCTCACTTCCCTTGCCCTCTCCGTCCGCGGGGAGGGAGGAGGGGGAGGGAGGGGGNGGGGGAGGGAGGGGGGGAGGGGAGGATCCTGACGTCGGCGGAGTTAGCCGAGTTAAATGGAGCGGAGGGATGCCCGATTTCCACTCTATTGACGAGGCAGACAATGGACAAGACTCCCCCACTTGCCCGTCTTCTTTTCTTCTCCGCTTTCTTCCCTCCCCGCTCTCTCTTTGTGTCTCTCCTGGGCGACGGATTGGAATTGGAGTTGATGTGGCAGAGACAAAGGCAGAGGCAAACAACCGAAACGGCTTCTTTGTCACACACAGATCCGATCCGACGAGCGACTGCACGGGATTTGGACTCTCTCGCCACAGTCCCATGCAACTCCCACCGTCGGCCACATCCACACGCCTCTCCTAAAAATCTTCAAAGCCCCACACTCACTTAATTCCTCCGTCTGCACACTCTCGACTCCCTGCTTCTCAATATGCTAATTTATGTAGCTAGATTTGAATAATTAGCTAGCCTCATGCTCGCTCCTGCTTTGTGAATTCCATCGGTGTATCGTGAGTTTAAATTGTGCTCTGAACATGAGTGGCAACAAGGCTGACATGTGCCGCAGCACTCCGGAGTCATTACTGCATGTCGTGAGTGGCAGTCTAAAGTATTCGGCACAGACGGGACAGTCAAGAAAAGTGCAGAGAAGAATGTTGCTCCGTGTCGTCCTTGTTAGTGCGGAAGTGAGTGAGTGAGCGGCTGGTTGAAGGGAGACGAGTGTGGAGTTCAATCCCGTCCCGTCCCCGTCCGCTCTAACTAGCGGCAATCCAGTCATCTCGGTTTTAAAAGTGAGCTGCTTCTGGTGGTTGGGTGTGGGGAAGTAGAGCAATTTGGGAAGCAGTCGTCGCAAATAGAGCGGAGGAGCTGTGCTTGATGCTCACATCCGTCCTCTCTGCACTGGCACAACTCATTTGTAGGGAAGAAGGAGGCACACAGCTAAGGCTACACCATAATATGCCACTATGATGTCTCCACTCCGTAGACACAGATAATACGGGAGTATGATTGAGCTCTGAGGTCTACCTACATAGATCATGCACAGATAGATAGATACACATCCGTACATCATCACAAAGAGAGAGAACATGTCTGGGCGCATTTAGCGGTTGCAATATTATCTAAGTAGAGAGAGAGAGAGAGAGGGAGAAGAGAGAGAGAGGGAGAGGAGAGAGAGAGTGATTAGCGATTTTAAAATATTGGGGTTACGTACTACGTAAACGTAATACGTCACAATTCCCCTTTGCGTTAGCGTTAGCGTTCT
>JABASI010003032.1:0-17629 GCA_019776505.1 Tomocerus nigrus | reverse complement strand
GGCTTTATTATGAATGAGCTATGATAATTCGTTTACTTCTGTTTCCTTAATTGAGCTATGCGTTCTGAACGCTTACTGCTTAACAGTTAACTTATTAATATTATTACATTGCTAATCTATGAATAGAATGATCAGTTTGACGTGATATCATTTTGAATAATATAATTTTACTAGACAATAGTTACTTATCAGAACTTTTTTATTTTCACTTTATAGCTATCGGTTTTATATACCTACCAAAGTTACCATCAATAAAACATATTATTAGTGTAATTCAATATTGCATGACGTAGCTTGAGTAGGTAAGTACATTTCCTAGCATAATGATTCTATGTCTACTCATTTTACCTTCATTGGGTGTTAAAAATGTTTTCAGATCATAGGTGGTTAATATTATACAGTACGTGTAAAATTTTCTAATGGTTATCGCAAAGAAGTTATTATGAGGAAGATTAATAGCTCTTGCTTACAATAGGACAAGCTGAATAGGTTACACGTAAAGGGTGCAATATGTTTATTCCACGCATTGAGCAAAGATAAAAGTTTGTATTTGGTATGCTGCAATTATGTAGGTACCTAAGAAAAATTCATTCAGTTCGAGGGCAGGAAAGGAGTCCATTCTAAAGTAACGTGGAATATAATGTTCATCGAGTTGCTTTAGTTCTTGGTATAGGTCAAGTTGAGATATCTGTAGAATCCCACCCCCTTATACTTACAAAGTAGAAGAACGGATTCATTGGAGGCTGTAAACATGAAAGTGAAGAAACATGGGATTCGGAAAAGTGATGAATATATGAGGACTTGACTTGACCCAAACGTCCCTTCGTAACTCCCTCATCTTCAATCTTGCATCTATTGAAGATGCGCTAACGAGAAACTTCTCTTTACTTGACCTATCTGTACCCGACCGATGAGGAAGACGACTTGGAGCAGGTACCAATACCAATACAACCAACGATACTTGTCTTGAATTACTAACAAGGGCTGGGTCCTGAATTCTTAATGAACTCAAATACACAATCATGTTCTTCGAATATATATTACTACTACATATGCGGAGTACCCTTCAGTTTTAGACCTAAAACTCAAATCATAATGGATTGAGCAGGTGAGTGTGGCTTCTCAGCCAACTTATCTTAAACTGAACGGAAAATCTCAATAAACTTCTTTAGCTTGAGTACAAGATACTATAAGTATAAATACACAACTTAGTACCAAATAACTTACAAATAAATAGGTGCATCACTGCAGGATAACAGATTTATTTATATTACATGTACATGGAATATTGAAATATTCTATGCAATTCTAAAACAATGTACACCTTTGACCAAAGTCAACACTTGCCTTTCTTAGTTTGTAAAAACAGCAGGCACATGTAAGAATGCTATTCCTCATATTCGGCTACAAAAATGACGTATTAGCAGAGACTTAGACAAATGCAAGCACTTACCTTTGGGAAAATACGTCCTGGTCACCCAAGGGAAACGGGAACAACTATGGCTTATTGTACTTTTCGAAACATTTATAAATTGTAAAGTTAGTCGGATAGTTGGGTTAGGTATAGTTAAAAGCGAAATCAAATAGCTAAAATGCTAAATAAAAAGATGTCAGTAAATACATGAGTAGAGTAGACAAGTCAAAGGAGCTGTACGTCTGGAGGAGTACGTCTGGAGTCTGGATACATAGGTAACTATTACTGATCAGAGTCAGTCAAATAGTACATATAATATCTGACCCATTTCTCTTCAATTAATAGGTGCGGCCAGTGAACAAGCAGCAACTTCTAATATTATAATTTGGATTTGATTAAAAGCGAGATGAGGTAAGCAAAGCGTGTTAATAAACCAGCTTTAAGACTTCGTCTTCTGACAGAGATTTTAAAGCATTAGCATTTAGGATGCTGTACGATGAGATTTCTTCGTGGATAATTTCAGACTTCAATTTATGAATAGACCTCTGTACTGCTTATACCATGTACATTTATCCAAGTCTCCTAAAGACTAAAGGGACCATGCATAGTGCCTATATAGCTATAAAAGTATCTTTAATATGCTTTTCCAGCTGAAGCGAAGCCACGAAGACATAATTTTCAAAGTTCTTCATATAAGCAGTGTTCCAAAGACCAACAACTATACGAATTAGCGGACCACAATATTATTACTATACTATACCAAAAGTTTTAATAAACCTTTGGCCTAATTAACACCTTGCCCTTAGCAGGGGCTCTAAGGCAATTATACTACAAAGATAGCTAAAGCTGACCCAAAGCTGGTATATATTACAAACTTTTTGTGCACATCGCAGCTACATGCTACATCTCTAATTCATATACTGTATAAGATGTGTTTATATTATAATATACCTTTTATGAATTCTAAATGCCTCTGAAAACTTTTCTTATATAATGAAGATGTGTTTGATATGAATTTCAAGTCGTGTTTCTAGTTAGCCTAGCGTTAAAGTAGCAATCTGAGTAATGAAATCATGTCGGACGAACCTGAACTTATTATTAGTAGCACAGCATCAATATGTCAGTCTTTTCCAGATGAGAATGATGAGATGCAAATGGACTTGCCTAAGAAGCAATATAACTTGTATTTGAACATAATGGGCAGAATTTTGCTGGAAGGCTCGAATGTAACTGGTAACTGGACTGGAGTCCATTAATTAGGTTTAGTTATTTCAGTGACAGCAGTGTACAGAGAAGGTCCTACAACAGATTTACTTACAAATAATATTATCAGTTTCCTCCACATGAAACCATCAACGCCCTTCATTTTCGCTTCTGCTGAAGCTGAATCTCAGTCGGAAATCTGAGTATAATTCGTAAATTCTGATTGTGTAAGATCCAAAGTTTGGATTTCAAATAGCTACAGCACAAATTCAGAATTTGTAGGTACGACGGTACCATGCGAGGGTACGACCGACCGGTACGTATGTACGGCTATTTACGAGCTACGACGTAAAGTCACGGTACAAAGTACATACAGTACAAAGACAAGAATTAATTATAAAAATACTTCACCTTAAAATATTTCAGTAATTTAATTTTAGACTTCTTCAGGCATATGGATGTAAGATATGTATAATAAGATCTATAGTTATAAATGTCTCATATGGTTTTGCAGCAAAAGTGATGAATGCTATGCATGGTACATTGGTACAATACAAACAAACTGCAAATATTAAAATAAATGGCAATATTTATCGTCATTTTAAAAACTGCAGAAATCCCAACTACTAATAGATCAATGATGATAGTCACTCCCCCGCCCCCACTTCACTCCCGCATTTCTATAAAAAATCATGCTGAATTAAAGTTCATGAATTGTCCACGAAATTAATAATATTTAGGTATTATAATAATACATGTACTACTGCTTGGAGAAGCGAAAGATTAGATAGTAAATACATTCCAATGTTTATGCAGTTAAATGAAAACTTGCATAGAATCTAATAGAATACACTATTAGTGGAAGCATTAAGGTTAAAGTGAGCAAAAATTTGATGCCGTGACCAGGATTCGAACCTGGGTTATTGCGGCCACAACGCAATGTCCTAACCACTAGACGATCACGGCTGGTTGGGAAATGGTGAGATTTAAGTTGTACTTGTTTGTCGTGCACGTCAACTAGAGTGTGAATGCTCTCCTTTTCTTCCTGCCTGTCTTTCGTGTTTTGTTGCAAAAGTGCATCTTCTATGCGGTTCTTATAAAACAACACTCTATTTATTGCTATATTTTATATCAGAAGAGCTTTCACCGCTCGCTGCTGCTGTAGTAAAGTAGTAATACATGTAATACACTTGCATATTGCAGTCAGTGTATTGTGTTCAGTCAATAATAGTAGCAAGCAACTCCTGAAGTAATAAGAGTCAATAGAGTGTAGACTTTACACTGTAAAGAACATTAATGAAGTTCGCCAGCTGTAATCTAACTAAATACATTTGGTTTACATCCCTCTACAAATGCACTACTCCTTAAAAATTTTAAAACAAAATATTTTACAAAGGTTTACATCAAAAATGAGCTCCACTGGCTCAACTTTTCTTTACTTTGCTTACGGCAGTAACCTGTGGTCTGAGAGAATTCGACTGAACAATAAGACGGCCGTAATGAAATCTGTAGCCCTTCTGAAAGTAAGTTCTGCTGGTTACTATTTCCCTATTTCTATATCTTACTGATTTCTGACAAAAGTAATGAAATGATAGCAATTTGGTGGAAATATAATATTTCAAAAGAACATTATTGTAGAGCACAGTGAGTGATTGGCATTTGTAAGGGGACAAATTATTAAAATGACAGTTAAAAAAAACCGGATCGGAAATCTTATAACCGGCTTTTCTTCAGTGTGATAGCTTTCGAAAGTGCTATGCTATAATATGCAGTCATCCGGCTATAATAGTATGAAAGTATGAAGATAGATGAAGTAAAGCTGTGCTGTGTGTTGTCTTGTGTGTGTGTGAAGTATAGGATGGTATGGAATGGATGTTATGTGGTTTGGTGTGCGTGTGTGATGTGGTGGGGTCTCTGTGTGTCGTACCTAGATACACATTTACATACATATCATCACGCACAAATAGGGGGCATTATAGCAAAAATAGCAAAATTATTTAATTGTTATGTGCCTAAAGCGTGCCTAAAGTTACTAATGAACATCTAAAAAACTACATTATGCATGATCTTGGTCGCGATAATAATAATATATCCACGATCATAAACACCTTATCATAAAATATAAGAATTTAAGTGTGCAAACTAAGCTCATTGATTTTGAGTACAATTCCAAACTGCTCATATTTTTAAGTAATGTAGGAAGTACTGAACCTGTGATTAACATTAATTAAAAATTGCTACACCAGGGCTATCGTCTGGAGTTTGGATATTTTGCAAAACGCTGGAAAGGCGCTGCGGCTAACATTTATCCTGATAACGACTCTCACGTATATGGAGTGCTATGGGAAATCCATCAAGATGATCAGCAATCCTTAGATAAGTTAGTCACTTAAAATCCTACCGAAACACAAATTACATGTTGACAATGCTTACAAAGCTTGTATTATACTATTAATTAAGGATTATGTACCGTATGCATGGCATGGATAAGGGGTAAAAGAAACAATCCTGATCACTTATAAAGAAGTCTTTGACTTGGCTCAGATTGACCGCTTTTTGAGATTTTCTATTAGAATGTGGAAATATAAAATATTATTATCATTGCCGCAGTAAGAAATAATTGGCTATACAATAAACTCCGCATTACGCAAGATATACATTTGAAATCAGCGTAATATTGATGTGCTACAGTACAGTAGTCCTATTCGTTTGGTACTATAAGTACACTTATACAACGTCCTTGACTTTGTACAACCGTAAGACATGCAAATAGACAAATATAATATAATCATAAGAAACATGCGAGAAACAATATTTTGTAAAACTGTTACTCTTATGGCTTATGGTAATTGTACTTATTTCGGCTTAAGTGCTGCAATTAATGCAGAATGTGGACAAAAATCATGATGCCAATTGTTAACCTAGCTTCTATACTATACTACTACAAAATCTTTCGTTCGTACACATGGGCCAATACATCATTTACAGATTTCCCAAAATTTTCTATTTGTAGTTTATAAATAATATATCTNAATTTTCTATTTGTAGTTTATAAATAATATATCTATTACTTTTGTTTCAGGCAGGAAGGGGTCATGGATGGCATTTACAAGAGACTGCCACTGATGGTAGAAACTACTGATGGCCATCAGGTGCCTTGCATGGCATACCAAATTGTGGAAGAAACTAGAGCAGACGCGATAAACACCTATGGAGAAAACTTAAAACCCTCCAAAGTTTATATGAATGTGATAATTAGAGGAGCTATAGAAAATCAGCTGCCTGAAGATTATATTACATTTTTACAAAACGTTCCTGACAATGGCTACGAGGGAGAAGTGGAAGTTAGTTTAAGTCTGAAAGTTTAATAGTAAAATAAATATTTTGATCTTTTTGCAACTTTACATTACAACTGAGTCTACTGTCTATAATTGATACAAACTTCCTCTTTCTGCATGTAATTGTCCTGTACGCCTGCACATAATTTTATTTGTAAGTAGGTCTTTCTCATTTGCGTCTACAGCAACATACAGCAGTAGTACACGTTGACTCGAACAATCATGTCAATAGTTAATATATTATAATATGGTAGCACCCGTAAAGAAAGTATACCTTTACGCCTTTACCTACACCAATAATGATTTGCATTATTATTGGTTAATATTAGTATTACCTACATTTACAGCTGCACTGCACGCATACATACATATAAAACCTTTATGTCATTTTCTCATTAGAAAGCTAGTGTGCATTTTTTATTTTTCGCTCCGATCGTCAACAAATTAGGAATCTACGGTATAGTATATCTTATAAATAACAATAAATAGTTTGTAGAAATACCAATCATAAAAAGACTAACTGGAAATAGTAGCTGAAGACTTCTCATTGTCACTTTTAACAGTCGATGTATTTCGCTTTCGACGAATGTTAAGGACTGCACCAAACCCTGGGTCAACCTTAAATGAAATAACTTCGCCTAATTCACGAGAAACGACTTTTGCCACTTTTGGTTCTTCAAACGCTAGCTCCAAGGCTATATTTACGTCCAATGCATCCAGAATTCGTCGTTCCAATTTTATAGTAGCAATTTCTTTTCCGACAACTTTACATACAAGACTTAATTTGTATTCCATATCCACATCAGGCCACTCCTGCTCCCATACTTCTTTATTCTGTCAAGAGTCATTAATATAGTATTTAAATTACAGGGATAATTAAAAATTCGTGAAAGGTAATTTTTGATGCAATTAGGTAATTGATTTACGAAATTGAAGTCAGCTCCACTTAGGTCTGCTACAGCACGAAATTCTTGCCATAGTTGAGCCCCAAAGGCTGGCATAATTGGATACAGGCATATTATAAGAGTTCCTAAAGCTCTCTCAAATTGTAAACTTTCCTTCATGTAGTCTTTAGGAGTTTTCTACACAAAAAGAATAAAAGCATCAAATATAATTTACTAATACGCAGACTTGTACTTGTACGGTACCTACACGATATATTATTATTATGTCCTTTTTAATTTTAAGACTGTAAACATAATTTTCGATTTATTTTTAGAGAGTCTGACCAGGTCAACAGTTTGTCGATGAAAGTTCAAAATTTTGAGAAAAAAATATTTAGTCTGGTAATGGTGCATTGTCCAGATTAGCATGTTACATTTCCGGAATTGCAGCTTCCAGACAAAATATTTTTTTCTCCTGAACTTTTATACAAAACACATATTTTAGGTCCTCTGTCCTCTAATTATTGAGTTACTAGTTAGGCGTATTAATTTCCTGGTACCCTTGTCTGTATATTATGATTATTAATAGTTGATGGTAACAGCGAGTGTGAGAGTTTGAATTTTTGAGGTTTATTAGGTACATAAATCGTACCATTTTCATATTGTATTTTCTCTTTAGCTATTGATTATATGGAAAACGACTCAAAAAAATGCGTCCAAAATTTTACCCTCTGCAATTCTGAGATGAGGGGTCGCGATGTTAAATTCTTGTTTTGTTACAGAGTTTTTTACATTCCTGGCGAACGACTATCGATGTCAAGAGGGTAACATTTTGGAATTTTTTTTGTCTGTCATTTTTCTATTAAATCACTAGTTAAAATGAAGATGCAACATAAGCGGGAGGATAATATGCAAGTGAGAGGAATTACATGTAAACGTCAATAATTAGAAATCTCCCACTTGCTGCTGGTATTGTAATATATAATTGAACTTTTATAATAAAAAACTATATTTACGAAGAAAATTGACAATAAAGTTGGGGATTAGTACCTTTATGTCGCCCGTCAACCCTTGCAGTTTGCTTATAGCAATGCTGATTTGACTAGTCGCATCGAAACAATGTGTTATTCCTTTCAAATAAAAATTTCTAGCATCAAAATTTCGATCCTCCGAAATTTTCCATTCCTCGTCTTCAGCAAGTAGTATTTCGCCAAAATCCTTGGCATGCGTAAAATCCCTCAGGAGTAACCAAATGCGGTTTTGCCATGAAATAAAGCCTCCAAGACCTGAAAGATGATATAATAAAATGTCCTCAATGGAGGCTAGAGAGACTATCAAGTATCAACTAATATCACCAACGAATTTTGCATATCAGCAGTTTCCATTTGTGTACCTGCTAACATTTCAGTTTCGTCGTCAGCAACAATGATTACAATACACTCTTAAAATGAATCTATTTCCCTTGCCCTTATCCACAATTACAAAATCAGTGCTTACTGTCAGTAGGCCATGTTCGTGTAGAAGTAGGAACCATTTCTGCCATCATCAAAAGTCTTGTAGCATCAATACCGTGTTCACTGATGACATTTTCCGGATCTATCCCATTGTGCTTAGATTTGGACATCTTTTCCCATTTTTTACTAACATTTTCACTTGCTGTGCAAAGAGTTCCTTCTTCTGCCACATGTAAAATTAAGAATTATTGCTAAAACATAAAAATATTTACTAGAATTAGAAGTACTACTATAGTACCTACGGTATTTTGGCCAACATTTAAAAGTCTATTACCCCTCCACCTCCTCATACTTTTAATAATTGTATCATTTCTTAACTGAAAGAAACGAGTTCCTCCTAAATATCCATTTCAAACGTTCGAATTATGAATCTAGGGGAGAAAGAGTGGGGTTGATTCGATAAAGGAGATCTCAATGTATTTAAAAATACATGCAAACCTACCTAGACTATCTTTAGTTAGTTTTATTTTAAAATGGACAAAATTCTTTTCATATTAAATTACTGTCCTCTTTATACGGACCTGACTATAGGTAAAGGCTAAGGCATACTTAAATAGATAAAGAAAAATGTTTCTCTCTCATCTCACTTTCCACAACTTCCTCCTTCTTAAAATATCGTCCAGATGATTCGCCAACAAGAGTTTCCCCCATTACCACTCCGACGGGAATTAACTTTTTGAAAGGCTCCTTTACTTTAATCAGGTTCATTTGATATAGAAAATGTGACATAAATCGGGCGTAATAAAGATGTAATGTTGCTGCAAAAACATATTTCAAGATTTACATATTTATCGGGAATAGCTTAAAAAGTGAACAAGTGCATATTTTACGTCTGTACCATGTTCTTTTCCTCCAACGTACACGTCAACGGGGAGAAATGGTGCTATTTTATTTTCATCAAAAATGGCAGTACTATTGTTACTGTCCAGAAAACGATAGAAGTACCATGAAGAGTCAAAAAACGTATCCAATGTATCAGTTTCTAAGTCCATGTCAGATCCACATTTAGGACACTGCGATTTTCTATCAACAGGGATTTTCTCTTCAAGTTCTGCAAACGGAATAATCTCTGAATGGCCGCAAAAATGACAATTCCTGGCAGGAATTGGAGTACCCCATTTTCTTTGTCTTGAGACTAGCCAATCTCTTAACTTTAGACTAGCAGGATAATAATCAAACTTCAAAGGAACAGCGATTTTAGTATCATTGATAGGCTATAAATATACAAAAGAGAAGGAAACAACTTTATCACATTACTTTCATCAATGATTTTTTGTATAATTTCATACAAAACAGACTAATTTAACTCAATGTAACAGATAAACCTGCATTGCCATTATCTTTTTCGGTACAAAAACTGACAAAATTGCAAACAATTGCTCAATTAATTTGCAAAATTAGAATAAAATGTAGAAAAATACTTATATTATTCTGTAATGTTATCATTTTTGAAGCATGCGTTGTTACATGTGGCAAAAACTGGGCAAAAGTATTCGAAAATATTTGGCTTGCTAGAGCACTAAACCAATGAATTCACTAAAACTTAAAGTGATTCAATTATTCAATTCATGTAGATAGTCTAACAACCCTATAGTCTAAAAAGCATAGGGGCTCAAAGTGTTTCGTAACTTCCTACAGCTTAATAAATATTCATCTTTTAAACCTTACCGTTAATTTCGTGTATATATCGTCTATTTCCTTAATAAAATCTTCATTTGAACATAATTCTGGATATTCTTCTTCAGTGAGTAGTTCATCAACGCGACAATCAGCCGACTCAGGAATGCTTGGGTTATTTTTCGATACGGAGAATACATGAATCTTGGAGCCCGTTGCAGGATTTACTACCCAAAATTTCATTAGGCTTATTCCATTGCTAAATTCCTTCTTTACATTTTTTGATTCGGCCAAATAATGGTCAGGTCTAATGATGAAAAATTTTGCTTTCGTCAAGGCTTCAACACTGCTGAACCATACTCGAATGTTTCCTGAGGCATTCTGGAGTTTTTGCTCAACAGATTCGTTCATCAAAACGTCACAGTCAGTAAAATTCCCTTTCATTGTCCCAATCCAATGTTTCTGAAGTTTAACAATATCTCTCCACCCATCCTTTAATTCGCCCGATTCCAATCCAACCGTCAAATCCTTCGCAAATGCTGCAGTACGTATAAACCATTGGCGAAGTAACTTCCGTTCAACCTTGGCACCCGATCTCCAAGACCTCATTTCAGAGTCTACCTGCTCTTCAGCTAAAACTGTTTTATCTATCGGATCCCAGAAGACATAAGCCTGCAAATCAAAAAACATATGGACGTATCGACCCCGTTGAATACCACGTTGTTAATTTATTTAAAAGAACCAAATTCCGACCTCTTTTCTATAAGCCAGTCCTCTCTCGAATAACTGTATAAAAAGCCATTGACTCCAACGGTAATAGGAATAGTCACAAGTTGCAAATTCACGTTCCCAGTCGTAACTACATCCCATTTTTATAATTTGATTTTTCATAAACTGAATATTTTCTCTAGTCCATTTCTCTGCATCTACTCCACTGTCTCGAGCGGCATTTTCTGCTGGTAGTCCAAATGCATCCCATCCCATAGGATGTACAACCTAGCAAAAATCTAAAGTACATCAATCAAACCGCACAATGTTTATCTACATACAATACAAGATGTATAGAAAGTCAAAAGTATGAAATTATTGATGTGTACCAAACAATGAAACTATGATAAGCCACAAATGACCAGATTGCTTACGTTTTGACCTTTCATACGGAAGTAACGAGCCAAGACATCACCTATAGTGTACACCCTTACATGACCCAAATGAAGCCTTCCTGAAGGATAGGGAAACATGGACAAAATGTATGTGTTGCCTGCACGCTCGAATGGTAGGTTAGTTTTCGTTCCTATTGCAGCAGAAGAAATTCCGTAAACTTTATCTTTCCACTTTTTTTCGATTGATTGCTTCACTTCTAATGAAAGCTCGTCATCCTAAATAGAAAATTTTCTGTTTTTAATAGTATACATTATTATAGGTCAGTTTTTGTAATGATTTTCTAAAATATAGTTGATTATCAATTATTTATCTTTCATAATACCAAAGTGAACATTTTCCATCTCCAGGAAGATGTAGTACAATACCGGCTCACATGAAACAGTCGGCTTTGGTTCGATGTAGATGCTGACAATAATCCAGAGACGTTCCTTTTCAGTGACAATATCTCCTTCAATTTTACAGGCGGCATATTCCAGCTATTTAGTATTCACTTTTTTTACAACATTACAAAACAAACCGAAAGTGAAAAGTGATGAAACAAGATAAGTGCGATGCAATCTTGAGAAAGCTAGGAGAAAGAATTTCGTTAGCCGCCAAATAATTCAAATAGTTAACGAGATTGGTTCAGTCGTTTAGTCTTTTATTTTAGTCCGCCTCTATCATATCATAAATCTATGTATCATAATATTATTATTATTATGATAACATTTTTTCATTTTTATTGCACTACAAATCACAGCACACAGTAGTGAAAGTAAGAGTGAAATAGAATTGGCACGCTGCGGCTGAACGTTGCACAACCGCTTTCTCTTTTCCGAAGCCAACTGCATAGTAGACTTTCGCTACCCAAAATTAATTTATGTACTAATAATACTCTTTCATATGCGCTTTTTTCCAAATTCTGTAGCCACACTATTGTCTCGTATAGTATATTGTATAGTGTATAGTTAGCATCAAGAAAGAGAAAGTAGTATTACATTATTATCAACATTTCAACTTCTCATTCTGTTTTATATAAATTTCTCAAAATGGCAAAATAAAAAAGAATATTTTAAATCATTGTTTGGGATTTAGGTTAGTTGGGTGGGGAGAAGATATTTATTATGTATTATTTGGTATTTTTTATGGGATCGGATGAGGAGAAAGTCATATTGGTTCTTCGTTTACTATGAGTTAACTCTGCTCGTAAATTGATTGTTAAAATATTTACGTACGTACGTTAGCCGATGCGATGAATTAACGATGAGATTCACCTTATTCACTAAATATAGTATAGTGGAAATCAAAACGATCTTTCCTCCCTGCTTTCCTCTAGCAATCAAAGGAATGCACGCCTAATAACCCAATGTAAAAATTCTTGTGAAAATACTCTTCATCAAAAGCTATATCATTAAGAGTTATCTCATGCATATTATAGCAAAATATATTTCAGTTCGTGAGTTTATACCCTCAAACCCTCATATCTTGCATACATATAATTTCTGTAATAAAAATTACTTATTATTATTGTACTGCTTCGATTACGCAATTAATAATAATAATAATAATGCCATACTAATAATATTATATGCAATTGAGCTCGACCTTTGTAAAATGCCTTTACACTGACATTTGCTACAAATATTTAAATAGAGACGTTTTATTTAATTCAGTATTCTAGTAATTCACCAATGAATGACATGTTTAGCAATTGCGATTCCTCCAAAATACAACTTAAGGCTTTAATTTAGATACGTTATGCAAATACATTTTGTTTTATTACATAAATTACTATTAACAATAATAGAACAGTTCATTGTAATCAATATTAATTTGGTAATGAAAAAAGCTGGAGCTAGATAGCTTGATTTCGCCTACTACAATGATAATTTATTGTGTTGATACTGATGATATACGATATACATGGTGATTGTATTGTAGGTATAATAAATGTACAACGAATAATTGCTCGTACTACTTCAACTCTTACACGTACACAATTCTGAAAATTCATACTTAAAAACTTTTCTTCATTTACTATTCGTGCTGCAGTCATCTGTTTACTCTTTGACATAATTGTCTGGATAGTCCCAAAACTTGGGAAACTCTTTAATTTCTTGTTCAGTATAGTCAGATAATCGTTTAGGAATTTTACGCAATGGTCTAATTTGTGCTGTAATGTTTCCTTTGATTAAGTCTGGTACGTTGTCGTCTTTAAATATGTGCAGCCGTTGAATTCTTGGCCTTCTGTTAAGATTATTTCCCATGATATTATATGTGGCTTTCCAAATAATCTACGCATAAGAAATCATTATCAACACATACAATGACCATTTATTAATTATTACTAAATCAGTAGATTAGAATGGCTGGCTTATAGCCATTTTAATAGAAAAATAGGAACTGATTGCGTATTCAACCATATATACAAACTAAATTGACCATCATTCATTCTAACACTTATTATTACCATTTTTGGATCTTTCTTGTGAAGTTCCCAAGCTTTTGTCCAGCTTGCTCCTCCAGGATAGCCAGTGTGATGGAAATAAACACGATAATACCATTCATCGGCTTTCAGAGCAATTTTGGCACTGTTAATTACGACGACGTGATCTCCGCAATCGCCTAATATTAAACAATTGTGATTATAAAATTTTTATATGTCAATAATATGTGATGTGTATTTTATCTGTATTATGCAAATTACGTACTTATATCGGCGTGTCCTATAGCCCCATAGATTGGTTTATGTTCTCCTTTTAAATATCTTGTTATTAATCTGCCCGACATGTACGGATCTTGCCATGTAGCATCGTATAACCACCATTGTCTACTAAAAGTTAACCATTGCTGCAAATTCAAAAACAATATCCAATTTAACTTTACCCATAATTTAATATTGCCAACTGCAACAATGTTATTAACATTCAACATTGTCGTATAAAATAAAATAAATAACTCAGTCCTTTTCCCTTCAGTCAAAGTTTATTAGTTTACCTGCACTCGCTTTGAAGCACTCATTTTTAACCTCCAATCCAAACTAAAACTACTACCAACCAAGTAAGTACCAACTACTTTCATACAGATATGACAAAAACTTTAAAATTATCAAAATTGCGACAAGCTGATAAAATTAATGGATCAACAAAATACAGTTTATTTCTTCTTATTTCTTGGAGTGATTAGCGAGTGCCGAGTGTGAAAAGCAATCAATTCGTTGTTGGACGTTCGAAACATATCCTTTGGCGCTTCTTTCACAGTTTTTATAACATTTTTATAACATTCTACTACAAGGTCTTCCACTTAATTCCTGTCTTCCTGTCGTGTTCCAAGTTCCAATAAATAATTTCCAATCCAAAATCCAAGCTTCCAATTCCATTCCATCCGATCCAGTTGTCCATAGGTCAATTATTTGTTTCAGATTCTTGGCCCTAAAGACTCCGATACCATTGACGAGATTGAGATTGACTCTGATTGACAAATTTTTATGCATGCAATGGCAGGGAAGATTGCAGATTATTTATATTCATAGGTAATAATTTGATGCCTCTGAGATACCTACCCAAAAAAGAAAAAATTAAGACCGAGTGCATGATGTCTATGATGAGTGCAATTCAGGAAATCGCAGTAAACAGAAGTCGCCAATAGCCAATTGAAAGATCATTGCCTATCTTGCCTTGCATGATTGGCAAAGGTTTTATAATAATATTAATGCTCCACGAGACTATTTCATCTAATGGTTTTCATTAGGTACCTCTGTCCCCAGATGTCCCGTACAGTGATGATTGACATTCCTATTTTCACGTAATGTGTAGCAAATAAAGTCAAAGTTCACAAATGTAATCATAACATAACTATGAGTATGCTGGTTGGTGCGGTGGCTTCCTGAGTATTTGCCCCTTGTCCCCCTTTGCTATAATATAGGTTAGTAGATAGGCCCTAACTAGATATTTTTGGCAATACAGGCCCGGAATGGTCCCCTGCACCTAGTACCTTCACTTCAGTAGTGATATCGATGCACTTCGTTCGTATATATAACAAACTGGACATTAATTAACTAACTAAGAATCTCTTTACAATCAGTATCTATTCTATTTAGGTCTATCAGTAGAGGTGCGTTATCTACTTTCCTTGGTCAGTCACAAAGAAATAGAAAACTATTACAGATGCATTAAATAAAGTTCCTGTATATAAGTAGTTCGTGTCGTAAGCCTTAATACACTGGATATTACTATATTGTAATATACTATGAGATCTGCCCTTTACCCTTTACCTTTACTCACCTTTTGTTTAGATAAGGATTTACTTCGGGCAAAAGATATTCCATCATTCATGGGTTAGTTGTTAGTTATGGCTTGCATGGATTTTTGTACCTTGCATGGCTCAATTTATATACAAGAAGGGTATTACAATGATGATCATCGTTTACCGGAGCGTAAAATGGTATTTGTTCTCACACAAAATCAGTTTTTTGCCTTCTTGCTTTTAGCTGAATTGCATAACACAGTAAGTCCAAGGGATCGCGGATCATAGACTTTGTGTGTAGTTGACAAAATGAAACCAGGGAGTTCCATTTCACGATGAATACGATTTCAAACTTTTCAATCCCTTTGTTACACTATATTTTGTGTACAGTAGACCAAGTTTCCGATTACACGTTAGACTTAAAATACTACGTGACTACTTGCGGTTTGGTAGTGTAGTAGGAGAGCAGAATGGACTATGGACCAAAAGAAAGAGTTTGTGCACTTGCCTCCCGTGCTCTATTCTATGCATAACAAAATCCTTTGGAGATGCGAAGCCGATGTCAGTTACACTTTTGCTTCTGGATGAAGTAAAGCTCATCTCTACATTTTAAGGTCTCTCCGTCTTGAATAGGAAAAGTTTTCTTTCTTCGCAAGAAAGTACACTTCCACTTTAGTATTCTGGCATAATATCATTGCTATTCTATGATTCTTTTCTATTTCCATTCAACAATACACACTAACTTTTACCTTCAGTACCTACTACAATTGTGCGACTTTATTTCTGGGTGAGTGAGGAGACCTTTCTTCACAACGTTTGCTTACCACATTTTTGCATCCTTCTCACTCGCAAAAAAAGATGTGAGATCCAAAGATTGTGTGCTCTCATACAACAGGTATTTGATTTTTCAAGTTTTCTCAATTCAGTTTAGGTATTCTTAATTTAATTAGTTGTACAAGCGATTGCATTGATATAATAATAACTATAATAGTCCCTTAATTATTAATTGCAAGAAATCTCCTGCGAAGCTTTTCATAATTATTGTAATCTTCGTTCCATAAGCTTTCATAAGCTTTCATTAGCAATTGTATTGTAGCATTCCCATTATTTGAAAGTAATAAACTTAGTGCTGCTTCTGTAATAATTTTTACATCGAGATTAATTATATATCATGAATTCCTAATATCCCAATATACATAGAAAGCCATAAAAGTGACAAGACATAGACTTAGATTTACTTTCAAATCGAAATGGAATAGCAATTAGTGGCATGCTCTACATATTGTATGCGGTGAAACTTGTATTAATCCAGTGAAAATTTCTAAGACAAACTTGGTTACAACACAGGCCTTTAAACTTGTATACAACTTATGTGGCTTTACTTACGCGATTTGCAATGACTACTTTAGACAATAATTTCCAGCCAGCAGTAATTTATTGGAACTTGTGCTTTGAAAAGTAGGCGATATGGAAGTACTTTTAGAAGTAGTAAATTAATGGATCCAGTTAGATCTGCATGAATTATGAATGAGACACGATGATGATTGCATTTGCAGCTGCAGCAGGTACTCGTACGTACTGTTACTACTGTGTCGTCTGTGTTCTATCATTTCTCACTTTTATTTATAAAAACAGATTCTAACTTGCTATTATGCATTACCCATCCATACGTATTACTTCTGTGAACTGTACTTAATGCTAAAAATTTCAATATTCCTTTTATGCATATGATTGTGTGCTGTAACACAGTAGCTACATTTTATACTACCTACGTGTTATTTATATCGGCATTTTCATTAATTCAATATTATTTATTTCACATAATTGGGCACATCATGTATAACTGGTAGACTTATTTTAAAAGTATGGTGTGTGATCAAGGTCAGTAAGTATAGTGGGATATAGTGTTGAAACATTTCATGCATCATACTCTATAATATGAGACATTTTGATGTTACTTGGTGCTGAAATATTTCCGGATATATTTACTGACTGCCATGAACTTTGTTAATAGTAATGAGTTTGAGTATATTCTTAATGTAGAAGTTACACAATTCCCGATTCGCAACTTTTCATTGAAAAGTTATGCTATAGTGGTGGCAGCTGTGCCGGGTGCAGCTGTGTGTGACTACTTATGTTGGTGACATTAAGTGGCCTTAAATAGCCTATAATAAAATATAACGAATTTTTTCACCCACGGGGCCGCAGTTATTAGTACGCGGTCTACAAATAGTTCTGGCTCGCCCTTAATCAAATTACTACTATAACTGC
>JABASI010003031.1:0-17647 GCA_019776505.1 Tomocerus nigrus | reverse complement strand
ATATTCTATTGTAATTTTGAAAAACCTTCTAAGATACCCCTAAAACTGGTTAATAAATGATAACTGAACAACAATACAGTGATTTGCCAAAGGACTGCATTTTCGTTTTTTCCTACTCCAACTCAATGGGAATGTGACGGTAAGCAGTGCCCTCTAACGACTGTGAATTGTTCAAAATCTACCCACGACATTTGGAGCCAATTGCATAGGTATGTAAATAATGGAGGCCTCCAAGGTACCTATAACTAGAACTGTAAAAAATGTGGAGAAGCATACTGTGTATCACTAGTTTTACTCTTTTCTGATACTATGCAAATGTTACACGGTACAGAGTTGCCATTATTACATCATCCTCCTTCCCGTAAAAAGTTCGTCGCAACGTTAGCCATGTAGGTCTACATAGAATTATTTTGAAATAAAAAAGCTAATTGAGCATCAATTATTAAAACTTGAACGAAGTATTTATCTTTAAAAAAGACGGTGGACTAAACTGTGCATGATTGCATGACAATTTTCAAAAGCTAAAAAAAATATTGCATGGTTGAAAGTAACATGTAAGGTTTTTGTTTATAACAAATTAAGGTGTGGGATTTAACTTGTCGATAATTCTCATGTTGTGCGGGAAAGAAAAAATGTTAAACATTAATAAATTTGTGCAATTCAAAAACGACTAAATATGAAATGTAGATGTTAACTGAGGGAATTTATTGTGTTTGTAAGATTGTAAACTAATTGGTGTGAACTGTGTGGAGCGTGGAGTTGGCGTGGGTAAGCGGAAGTAGTGGGGGGAAAGATGTGCGGGGCACTCTGTATGTAGGTCTGTTGTGTGGCCGTGTTGTTTAGCGTCTCCGGCTAAAGTTACAACATCGATTATCATCACTGGTTGATGTTCTTTCTCACTACTTTTCCAAGAATTCATTCCTCTGCCGCGTTCTTTACTGCATCTCATTTCATTTCACTCTCTCCGATCCAAAACATTATTATATTGCATGACTTTGCCTTCCTTTCCTCCTCTTCTTGACTTCCATCTAATCGACTGCATCGAAACTTTCCATTTCTAACAACAAAACTATTCACTCGCTCATTGTCAGCGCCTGCCCGCCTCGGCACACAAACTACCGAGCCGTTCTCTTCACTCACACTTTATGGCTCACTAAAATTTTTATTCTTGCTCAACGTCAACAAATAAACCCCATTTGGGTAGCTGACGTGAGCCAAAGTCAACTCCCGTCCATTTCGGGATAACTAAAATATTATTTTATTTAGGAATAATTAGAAGAGCCATTTATAAGACTTTTCGTGCATAGTTTACAGAAGATCATAGTATACTTACTTAGTAAGTAGTCGACTCAGTTCCTGAATTCTGTTCCGATCCGGATTGGGCATTCGTCCGTGCAGTTCTTACATAGCTTCTTCTTCAATAGCTTTACTTTCCAGGCCCCACTGCACAAACACGCCTGCCAATTTGCCAATCGAGAGTCGAGACATTACACTCCAATAAATCTAACATGGGAATCCCTGGTAAGTTGGCATATCATTTGTGTTTAGATAATAGCATTAGCCCATAATTTTAAAAGCACAAGTAAATTAGAGCCATCCGACTCGAAATGCACAAAGATAACTATTTCAGGCACGTATGCCTATAGTTGTGTGCGGGGAAAGAGGATGAGGACTAGTTCTTGGGGCGATAGACAAATTATTCAACATCGTGTTTCAATCTCGGCCTCCCTGCTCCATCCAACTTTTGTTCTTCTGCTCCTTCCTATAAAAATCCATGTTAACCTAATGAATAGCGAAAAGGACGTTAGCAAGTACCTTGTAAACTTGCAACTTGCTCACGAAAGCCAACCAGAGCAAAACCAAGAACTAAGCAAAGGACTGTGCAACATAAAATATTAGACTGTAGCATTTAAGCCATGTACCTTGCCCTCTGCTCTCCTATACTCCATTCCACTCCATGCATACTCCCTTCTTACACTACACACCCGACAAGGTCAAGGAATGCATAATGCACAGAGTTAATCAAACCGTAATAATATTATGGGAAACTTTTTTTTGCTCCAACTACTACACAATTCCCTTCTTTTCCGCATTTCCGAAATCTAGTGCTCAGTCCTCACCTTTCTGAAGATTAATCCCAGCCCCAAGGAACATGTAATAACGATTGTTCTTTTTGCCATTTCATTTCTTCCATTCTTTCATACGTCATTCACTCTCTCTACTTAATAGGTACATAATATTATATAGCAGATCCCATAGTATTATTGTTATTATTATTATTATTATTATTATTATTATCATTTAATTAAAGCTCGTGCTAGCGTCATAATAACCACACTTATAAAAAGTTGTACATAAAATTGTAAATGTGTTCATCAGAGTAGTACGTGTCAAAGTTGTTCAACTATGAATTTGATTAATTAATTATATAGAACAATAATAATCATAATACAGAGCATATAAGTCAGTCTCTCATGAGAAAAAAAGTAATAAATATTTATTTTTTCTGATCGTTTACATTCATCGAATGTAATCCTATTGACACACATAGGCAAGAGGCTGAGTATAATGCTTTCTTCATGGAGCATGAAGACAGGCTGCTGGTAAATTGTCGTATGACACAAAGTTTTATCTGTCCACCGGTCGTATGGGAAAGTTTATATAGGATTTATAGCTGTTAATATTCCAGGCGTTTCTATTTTAATAATTTTTACAACATGCATGCAGTCATGCAATATGTTGTTGTGCTCAGCTTTTCTTTGACTTTCATTCAAAAAGTAAAATAAATGCGGAGAATACTAGAAAACAGTATTTTCTTTCCAGCAGCCGGCAGGATGCATAAGTAGAAAAGCTGCAGTTGCTGTTAAAATGGAAAGAAACGTCTTGTATATTTTAATTTGGTTATGACTAGCATCTGCGTATATCATGATTAAACGGACCAGACGGACATAATTGACATTATTTATAGCACAAATAAACATAATTAAATGAAAATTTGAAAATAAAGGCCGCGTGGTTATTTTGTGGTCGTAATTTTTAATGAGCAGTCCGTGGGTACATGTTTATAATGTTGCTATTGAGTTCTTGTGATGTCTGTGTAAGTTAATCTTGAAGAATATTCTAGAACTATGTGGGGACTACGCAGTAATTAAGTCAGTTATATAGCTAAAGACATGTAATGTCCATGCGCAAAAGCAAATTTAGTAACAGTGTGGCTTCGTCGTTTAGCATTACGTCAACTAGTTATCACTTTAAATTTGATGATAAGTAGAGTAGCTAATATTGTTATGTGTCCTCCGGGAAAGACAATAATACGGGAGGAAGTGGTGCATCAAGTTAGATGGAGCATTAAGGAGACGTCGTGTATAATTCCGAGAGAGAACTGTAGGAAGAGTGGGAATAATCCAAGGCTTGCTCTGCTTGTCAGTATGCAGGGCACACCACAAACATTTACTTATCTAATGTAAATCATTATCATATCATTAGGAAGCTCTGTGTGGGTGTATCGGACCATCCGCCACACACAACGGCGAAAAATATTAGACAAGCTGCAAGATAAGCATTCACGTGTGAATGTTTAATCTGCTGATATATTGAGGAGCTATTGTGAAGGCAGATCAGAAAAGAGGATGCTGTGTTTTATTATAAAAGTCTTGATTCACACCTCGGAAGCTGTTAAATGCAGAACTAAATGGGCCCTAATAGTTTTTACAAGTTGGCACTAACACAGTCACAACTTACAACTGGATGTTTAGTCCTGGTAACTGTGTGGCCTCTAAACTTAAACATTCTGTGCATTAAGGCAGGAGAGTAGTTAGCTATGTATTAGTGTGACTTGATAGAGCACTTAAACAGATTTTATAAAGGCTTCTGAATGTTTATGGATGGTGGAAGATGTAGCCGTGTGCTTAGTGCAAATCCTAGCCAAGCCACTACTACCTATCGTAGTAGCTAGTGGTGTGGCGCGGACCATAAGACTTCCTAATGGCAACACAGATACATACATTCCCCCGACTTTTTCCTTTCTCTCTTCCATCCTATGCATTATGCACACACAGGGCCATCCATAAAACATTGCCAGACGATTTCAGCATTTTATCAAGTCCAAAAAACAATTGTCGTTCGTCGACTTCGTCTTCCTATTATTCTACTATTTCTGTCTGTAGTATAAACTCAACTGTCACACTAATCACGGGGATATTTCAATTTTACATTAAGAGTTGAAAAAAACTTGGTTGCAAGAATTACTAGTAAGAGGTTACATATTTTAATTTTCTAAGAAACATAAACCAGACAATGGTTATAGCATATCCCATCAAAAAAAAGTGACGAGGATGTTTTGCAATGGTTAATGGGGTGTTAAGGAAAATAAGACGGCAGATTTTCCTCAATAGATTTACGTGTGTGTAAATGGGAATGAATTGAATAGATTTGTGTGGGAAGTGGTGTACCCTGTAGAGATGGTACCTATGTGGGAAAATGCACGTAAACTGGCTGGAGAAAATGTTGTTAGGCCAGCTATATGGTGGCAGGGAAAGTTCAGTGTTGAGATGAGACTCGACTACAATGTGTGACCAATGAGCAAACTCGGATCTTGCTTGGCTTTCTTTCCGCCTAATGTGAAGCATAGAGAGAGAGAGAGAGAGAGAGAGAGAGAGAGAAAGCATTAGTGAGAGTGAGGGTAGACTTTGTAGGGTGATTTGGTAGTAGGAGGTATATGAAGGATGGCCGTGTGTCTGGCCAAGTACACTGGTACTATATAAACTGGGAGAGAGTTACATCATATCTTCCTTCCTTCCTCTCCTTTGTACGAGTCAAATGTTTTCTTTTCATCTCATCTTCTCTATGATCGTATAGTGGTTATGGAGAGGAGCACAAGTGCATTGTCAAGTCACAGAATGTATACATAAGTAACCAAGGAAGGAGTAGAAAGGATATTACATTATAAGTCACATTCACTGTTGAATGGAGTGAGGCTCATGCACATTCACATCAGACACTAAATACCTATAGACTCCCTTTTTTCTACTCTCTCTCTCTCTCTCTGCCTCTCTAAAAAGTCTTGTTGCTAAAACCATGGTTTCCTATTCCCATCCGATCGCTCTTTAGTTTGTTTTCTAATGCTCATCCTAAGTGCATATTTGCGAGGGACTATATGCAAATATATTAAGCACTAAGAGAAAATGGAGCTTAGGAGACGCCTAGTCTCCAAGGTTCTTTTCTATTGCAGATATGGACGTCTAGTGCATTAGTGCGGACATGGCAAGGATCAGATTTTGTCTCGGCCCCAACATTTACGTTACATTTGCATGCACACACTTATTATTTAGTTAGTTAGTGGTATGGAAGGAAGGAGTCACATGGAGCTACTCCCTTTTCTGTGGCCCTTTCTGTCGGAGGAGGCAAGGCAGTTTACGCAATAGTACACTACTCTCGTCTCGACGGATAGACAGAGAAAGAAAGAGAAAGAAAGAGAGAGAAGGTAGGTAATTTTGGATGCTGGTGCAGTGCCTTGGCGGCACAAGTCTATTTCTTAATAGGAAAGGCTCTTAAAAGGCATTTATAAACGTATTCGGAATAATTTGTTGTGAAAAGTGAAGGGAGGGGAGCGGATGAGGATTTCTAACGAGGGAATTCCTCAAAGTATCTCTTTTCCTTGAGCAGCACTGAACTGGACGGAGGAGCCGAGTGGGAGCTCCGCTGGAATTCTCGGGCATAATCCAACTTTTAGCGAAAGATAACATACTGTCAAGCCAGTTCACTTCACATCATCATATTATATGATGCCGGGGAGAAAAGCATCATCGCTATCATTTGTGACGTTCTACTACCACAAACTCTTGTTCAACAATATGTAGCAACTCCTTTCACTCGCTCTCTCCCTCCTCTCATCATCATCTCAGACTTTCTCCTGCCTGGCTCGCTCCCTCCTCGCTCGCTCTCTCCGTCTGCACGCAGCTAGTTGACAGTAGCCAACTTGATTCTGCCAAGCACAGAGATTTAACTCACTCACATTACGTCAACTCCGACTTTGTACTACACTTGTTTCTTGTCTCAACTTTATTACATCAGAGAAATAATATTAGCTGATAGACATAAAAGAGCCAACTACGGAGCTCCTCTCTCCGACTTATCTCCGCTCTCATCTTTAGAACTACGGCCAACAACAATGAACTACCTTTCTTCCCTCCTCCAATCACCTAAGTGTCAACATCCTCATTTCGTCGAAATAAATTGTAGAACATTTTGAGTCTATGCACGGGTAGTGCCTAGATAGTTGTCACATGCCTAATTGCATATAGCCACTACTACTAGAGGTACCTACCTGTTTATTTATAAGTGTGTGCCGTGTGCATAGTTAAAGAAAGACAAAAAGTGTGTCTCACTCGTAGTCTCATTTATGAAAGTTGTTGTTGGAGATAAGAGGATGGTGGTGGTGGTGGTGGTGTAGTGCGGTGCGATGTAGGAGAGATAATAATGCAATGTACATCAAGGAGTAATAAGTGGATGGGGCTGCAGATAGGAAGATCCGTGTCAAATAGAATATTGTAGTTTAGTTATGGGTGAGGTTGGCGTTGCGGGTTTCAAGGGCGGAGATAAATAAGCTCCTTCGCTATCCTCTAGGCGATGAATTAGATTCCAAGAGACTTTGCAGAATGTTCATTGAGCACCGCTAGGGATTTCTTAGCATATTCCAACTACATTTAGTGTAACTGTCGATTTTAGTTGTATTGATTGATCTACCCTAGACTTCAGTCTCACTCTATCACTCTCTCTCTCTCTCTCTCTCTTTCTCGACTCTTAGATGGGAGTGGGCAAGTACATAGTTTTACTAGTTGTGTATCTAAATAGGAGGAGGGAAGTCACTGCCGGAGTAGGCCATGCACCAGTTTCCTCGCTTTCCCTTACTCTCTCTCGTCTAATAGTAGCCACCTAGTTTACATTTACGTTTACCTGACTTGACTTACCTAGTTAACTGTTCCTTCCCCTCTGGTTAGACATATATATATCTCGTTAGAGCATATCCACTCTCTTCCTCTCTATGCACTATGTACTCGTATACATATCATATGAGTCATCATATATAGTCAGACAGACAGAGAGAAAGAGAAAGAGAGAGAGAGTAAGAGCTGAAGTAGAAAGTGAAGTAGTTGTTGCGGTGTTTGTAAGTACATAGACACTTTCCCCATCTTTCTCCATTTGTATCCAATGCATTCTATTTCTATTGTGTTTCCTATGAGAAAGTAATAGTAGAGTGAGCGAGAGCGAGAGAGAGAGAGAGAGAGAGAGTGAAACTTGGGAAAAAAGGAGTCGGGCACATATACTTAGCACTTCCATTCCATCCATTCCGTACATAATGTATAGTGGTAGTATGTAGCAGTTTAGTTGGGAGAAGGATAGGGCAGTGTGGATCGTCATCGTCTGAGGAGGACGATGTATAGGATATTATGTATTTTATAGTTGCGTTGCGTTACGTTACATACTTACATAGTCCTAACATTGATTTGCTAACGTTACGTAAGTAAAGTAAGGCAACAAAAACCTCTGGCACTAGTCTCTTCGGTCACAGTTAGCATCCAAGTGAGCCACCAGAACAGAACAGGACATGGAGAACTAGATCCCTCACTCGCTACTTACTTACTACTTACTCACGGACTGACAACATCCCAACCAGCACACACACACACTCACACACACACTCTCACACACTCTCGCTCGCTGCTGCTCCACTACTGATAGTTGCACAGATAGCTAGGTAAGTAAGTAGTCACTCACTCACTCACTCACACGCCTACATTACGTTACACAACAGAAAAGTCATAGTCATCATAATATAGCGAGAGAGAAAGAGAGACATACGTAGATGAACACACAGGAAAAACATGGCATGTCTTTGTTCAGTATCACAAGTGACGAGTGACTGACTGTATGGCAGCAGTCCTCCTTCAACCTCGCACTTATTCACATGGCAGTCAAGTGAAGCCAAAGTCAAAGCTGGCCACAAAGGTTTAGTCTTCCCTTATTCTTAGGACAGACATAGACAGACAGAGCTAGAACGGCGCTACTCTGCTTCCCAATCATCAGTCTTCATTCCCGACTGCGACACATAGAAAGGACTAGCTACTATTACTAGGTAGTGACTACGACACATGGCTCGTTCCTCGTCGTCTCTTCTTCTTCTTTTCTTCTTCTGGCAGGAATACTAGCCATGCATTAATCTGAACAGCTCTCTGTCTCTCCAGTCTGCTCGTGACTTGTGTGTGGTATAGGGGAGGACGAGACGGGAACTAGGCTCCTCACAAATAACACAAGTTGAAGGGAAGTTGGAAGGGCGAGGGAAGTAAAGAAACTATCTGCGTTAGGTACTTTCACTCCTTTCTCCGCTATAGCTCTGCGACTATTCTCTCTTCCTCTCTCTCTCTGTCTCTCTCTGTGTCGCTAGAAATAGTGGAGGAGCCTTTCTCCGTGTGTCCCTCGAAGTAGAAATAGGAGCCTTGTGAGGAGGGCCCTGGCCACAAGAAGGGCCCGCATGGAGGGGGAGGACTTGCGTTGCCCTATTATCTGTGAGGGACGTTGCAGTGAGCGAGTGACTGACTGGGAAAGAGAGAGACGTCCGTGGCTGCTGTAGCCGAGTGAGTGGAGTCAGAGTCAGAATAGTCAGAAAGTGAGGTGCAGGCAGGCAGAGCACAAGGACAGCCTATGCATTATAGAGGAGGACGCTATCCATTAGTTATAGGGCGGGCAGGCAGGCAGGCAGCAGTTGTGTCCACGCCGTGCAGTGCAGTGCACTTACACTCACTGACTCTGTAGCAGTCTCAGCAGGCTCATAGCTCTGTCGGCATACACGACCAAGTGATCGTCCAAACTAAGTCAGCGAGCCGAGTGAGTTGACAAGCGACCCATTCTCCTCATTCTATCCCGTTGCATTAGCCTAGTGGCGAGGCATCACGTGCGCCGTCTTCTTCGCCTCTCGTCCTCACAGTCCGCACTGACTTTTGGCTATAGCCACCACACACACACCAGACACCATCACCACCACCGAGCCATTGATAAGATACATCCTTATTATCATCCTAATATTTTACAGTCGCATTAGCGACCAAGTCTCCGACCTCCGTCAGCAGCCTCCCTCCACCGCATCTTCGGCATCTCCACACTTGACTCACTTTCACTCTCGTCGGCGCCCTAGTACTCAATCCCCATCGACACGACACGGCCCTTTTATTTATAAATACCTAGGTAGGGAGCTACGTATTATTGGAGCACATCTGCCGGGATGTGATTTATAGAAAGTGCCCGTCGTCTACTCCTCCTCCCGGACAAGACACTCTCTGCTTGTGATCGTGCGAGATAAGGAATCGGATAATAAATATTATGTATCTGTGCCACGATTGTGTTTAGGAGAGAGCCGTCGTGTGTCACATCTCTTTCTTCCTAGCTGACTGCCCTGGCTCATTTCAGTTTTAACTCTCACTTCGTTCCTCGACTTTCTCCGGCTCTCTCTCTTTTTCTTTCTTTCTCCGCCAATTCGAGACAGAGAGTCTATTCAGCAGAGAAGAAGTAGAAGAAGAAGAAGAAGAGCAATTGTGGACATATGTTGTTGGGAGAAATATAGAGAGCGGAGGTATTTAGCTCCAGCTGGATATACATAAGTAAGTAAGTCAGTGGCCAGATATAGTGGAGGATGCAGAAGACAGACAGCTACTTTGCCTGGCTACTGAAGATAGAGGCGTCGTTGGAAATGCGTCTCGTTGCCCGACTGATCTGACACATGATAGAAATTGATATCTTCACTCCTGTGTCCTGAATAGCTAGCGAGATAGGAAAGTGGGAGAAATAGCGCCTATTATTTCCTGGCCTATTAGCCTGCATTTCCTACAGCCTCCGCCTCTCTCTTATGCAGTCACTACGCGTATCTCCGTGAAGATGTAGTCAATACGAAAGATCAAGTTCAGAAGACGTGATGCTGATATGTTAACACAGAGATTGTAACGGACGTGAACGTTTTAGCCTTTGCTTCCCAGAAATAAATTCCTCTATGAGACACAGAGCATCAGACATCAGACTATTATAATATCCCCGTGTAATGTAAGTGCTCTCAGACAGACTGACGCTATAAGCTAATAAGCCGGATCCTATACGGACAGGTGCTTACTTACTTACTAGAAACTCCCGCTCCATCCCCTACAGATACAAATATATCGAGTTCGACTTCTGACAGTTGCACATTCCTTTATTTCTAAACGCATTACATTAGCGTGTCCAAAGGGCGAGTAAAACTATAATCATTTCCATTCGGCTAATATTCGGATTGCTCCTACTGACACTCGCTAGCCGCTACTCGCCTACTTCCTCCTCGCACTCTGCCTGTGCCCAGTAAACACAGCTCGGCTCTTCTGTGCACTTCAGTTCGCCTCCACTCTCTTCCATCTCGATATCTGAGTCTGAGGCACGTCTCCTCTCTCCTCCTTACACACATCTGCAAGATGAGAAAGTTCATCCGTGAATTCTGTGCTTGTGTACGTAGTGAGTGAGTTGAGTGAGTGCTAAGCATCATGCTGCCCGGGTAAGTTTGCCGACTCTGCGGCTTACTTTCTTTTCTCTCTCTCTCTCTCTCTCTCCAATCATTTCCATAACTTTATTTCTCAACTTGTGAGTCAATGCTCTATTGGCATTCACTGCTAAATAGCTCTAGCACCGATCCACACCGCAGCCAATAGCTTTCATTCCCTAACAACTCGGAATTCTTGTGGCTGCACGGCGGAGAAATGGAGAAAGCGCCGTGGCCTTCTCCTCTCTCAAATTCAATGGGACACTAAGTTGCGTCGTTATTTTCTATTATTTCAGTTATTTGGTCGAGAAGGTCAGAGTGAGCGAGGAAAGAGATTCAGAGGTTAAGACAACAATTTATCCCTTTTCCTACTCCGAGAAAGGTGTGAGTGTGAGTAACTGCTATTTCTGGGCCCATTCCCTACATTTACAACACGACTACATGCATTTCACCATTCCCTTCCCTAACATCTACTCAACTGACCAATATAGAAGCATAAGTGCCACTAACTATATATCCACCATGTACTAATAAAAATTTACACTGCTTTACACTCCACTACTCACGAGTCATCAAATTCTCTGCCATGCTTCATTGCCAAGCTTTCACCTTTCTCCCCACTTACGCGCACAACTTATTTCATCGTCGAACTCTGCAAAACAATCAGTCACTGCACAAAGTGAAAACATTACGGACAAGAGAAAGTTTAGTTTCCTATTTGCGTAACAATACTCACTCATTGCATGTGAATCGATTCTATTCCTAGACTTTATATTGTACATAGGCAGGTAACTCAATGCTCCTATGCTTAATTATTTCCTTTGTTTCTCCTTTCTCCTCTTATGCCATTCATGAAATTTAAATGTTTCCACCTTTCAAAACTTTTAATCCAACCGCCAACGCTAAATATTTTCCATCATGTTCTTCAAATTAATTATATTACTTTACTACATAATATTCTTTGTGTACGTGACGCTAACTTGAGTTATTTCCTTTTCTTATTTATTTGTCGTTTGCGTTGAAACTCCTGAAAGTAGAAATCGTTAAACTAACTTTGTAGTATTTTGCACAGCGTGCAACAACGATCATTCATTTTGTTTGAATTTAACATGCATTCCTAGAAAGAACTAATATTTCAAAAGAAAATCCTAAACATACATAGTGAACAAGAGAAAAGTTTAGTAATTATTTATCCGAGCTAGCAGCATCGTTATCGTTAGCTTGCCTCTCTAAATTTTCTCAGTACTAAATTTCTTAATTTTTTTAAGAGACAATAGAGGATTGCCAATTTTCAGCACCTTCCCAATGTATTTTAATTATTTCTGCGATAACCTGCTGAATAATAAATAAATCGTGAATGATTTAAATGTTAGGACTCGTTTGAGCGTAATAAGAATGTCGCATGCACGCAGTCCTTTGCGTTTTACATGCACATCATATATTTATTTAGTAGGAGTCGTTTTGCTTATGTGAATGAGTTTTCCTACTGAAATATTTAAGGCGTACTTGGTAGGCCAATTTTCTAACTGATTGACATCAGTTACAATTTACTTACAATAATGTTGCTCCCAAAGTGCATCACTTATTTTGATTATTAGTGTAGGCCATCAATACATAGTATAGCATTACAGGGTGATGAAAGCACATGTCACATGGCTACTTGCCCTTTTTGTTACCTAGAATTAAGCGGCTGTATTATAATTATGAGAATGTGACTGTCCCGTATAGAGCTATAATTACTGGAGGAATATTTCATAACTTTGAAAATAAACTGCGATTGAGATTGGAATTGCTAGAAGTAAATGTCTGTAAAATGTCCATTTACTTAAGCAGCCAGCGGTCATGGCCACCTGCGACAAATAAATAATTTAAAATGAATTCCATAAATATATACTTTGGGCATATTTGCATTTTCAGAGGATCACAGCCAATCAGGGATAAATGTCAATAGGTAGACACAAACGCATTTATTAATCAGAAACAAGAAAACCCTCTAGACTTTGACAGATTCCTGAAATAATAAACACACTATACTACCATATTATCAGCAACAACATAAAGTACATTTCTGTAGCTGGTTGCATGTATGTATACTATTTTATAAATGTCATTCATAGACTAACACTCTAACACTGCACTGTGGCCTTCAATTTAATATCACTTATGGATCACCATTTATTTACACTGTATTTTGGTAAATTATTCTGCTTGAAATGTTTTTAAATTTCTTATGATTAGGATTTTTACACTAACATTCCAGTCCTTTGCTCACTTAATGGTTAAATCTAAAAATGGTTTCTTTCTATGATAGAGGAATATACATACTTATAGATATAAAGATTATGTTTTGGTGATTGAAGTATATCTGTCTGTATTTGATATCAGTATAATATAAGAAGTATATAGATAGGTATAATCCTTCATTACAAATGCCATGTGCCTTAGGTGAGTCACGTTGATTAGCGGTATTCTTACCTACGTGAATGCGACTTCCAACAAATTGGAAAATCGAAATTTTAGCTGATCGATTTCTAAAACGGTTTATTACCAGAGTAGTACTCAGTAAGTAACAGCTTCTGCAAAGCCCTGAAAGCCTAAATCCGCATATACAACAAGTTTACGCATGGTTTACTCCTATATTATTAGATATCTTTGATTGCATGCTGAGTACTACTAGTATGACTTTACGACCGGCCACATACAAATACACTGCTATTACTTGAAACCATCCAATATTCACCTTATTAGTATCAGCTATCTGGCTGACTTTATTGAAAGTCTGATATCTGGTGACGAAGCGCCAAATTATTTAATGGACATGAAAATTTGATGGTCTTATGCACACTGTAGGTACCCTTTTTCATACAACTGTAATTCAGTTTTGTGCATTGAATTTTCTAATTTTGTTTCGTTTTCTCGGCGTTTATTTTTCTTAGCATTAGAGCTGTACAAGTTTCTGAAAATAAGGCCTTACGTTAAATGCCCCTTTTTGACTTCGGATGCATCGTTAGCGTCCTCATTGACTCTAACTGTCTGTATGTCTTTGCGACAAATATTATAATTATAACTATTTTAATTATAGTACCTGCCTACGCATATTGGGTGCAGATATACGTTAATTTTTAGAGTGCCGAGTGGTACAGACAGATTTTACCTGCGGTTTTTAAATTAATGGTATCCCCCGATACTTTTTTTGCCGCTTTGAGCTCCAAATTTGACTACCAATTTAATAAAACCTAGGTACTAACGCTACATGCTGAGCATACTGAATCGAATGAAATCGTGGAATGGGTAGATTATTACTTTACTACTATTTATTAATTTCGAAAACAAGATGTCCACTTCACGTTGTAGCAATGACGATACTGGTAATAATATATTATTCAATATACTAGTAAAAGAATTAAACCAACCAGATGTATTTTGAACGCATATCTTTACAATATTATAAGTTCATAATTATGTAAGCAACATACAGTGTAGATATTTATTATTTCTGACATGCTGATGTCGAGGAACTGAAAACTCAGAAATCCTGTGGCGTATAATTGCATCAGTAATTATTAAATAATGCACATTCCTGTGGGTAGTATTAATTATCCATTAGATGGAGCATTTATTTAATTAAATTAATTATTGCAATATTTTGCATTTGCATGCCCAGTTTGATATAATGTAAATAAAAGTTAAAAATTAAGTCCAACCCAAGCACCAATTATTTTCTGGGTACGGCCCTACATATCTGCTAATACCCGGAATGGAATGCACGATGACGCGTCAATAGTAGGTGTGTGTATGCATCTGCGTAAATTCCGATGTTGGAGATTATAAATGTGTTACATTTACGGTTGTTAAATTATGAAACATGTAAAATTGATATGAAAGTAGAAGCCTAGAATTTGCAAAACTGTCCGAAATGCAATTTGGTACACCTACATAATATTATCATAGAACTTTAAATGGAAAATATCGGCCGTTAATATTTTTATAGATAGGAAAGGATGCTATATGCTCTCCTAGAATGCTGAGAATAATTCTGTGAGACATGCGGTCTGAAGGAAGAGCTTTGAAGTTGCAGTCAGCTAAACTACCGTGTCACATATACAAGCATTTCTAGTGGAATTTTTTTAATGGGAACTGATGTGAAAAGTTCTAATGCTATTTACACTGTCCAATCACTTTACAAAATCAACATGGAAACGTAAGGCAGAAGAGCTTCTACTCTCAGTCAGACTCAACTCACTATTAGATTTACCTACGCACATAATATTATTTGTACTGTACAGATCTGAACAAGGTCTTTAATATTCCTCTTCTTATTTGCACACCTTCATGAGGAAAAGGTTATAAACGAATGCTGCTCTTGCTATTTCCCTAAAACTCTGCTCAAATGCCTATGCATGGGCTCAAAAGATATAATTTATTATTGCCAGTTGTGTTTACTTGGCACCGTTCAAAATTATTCAGTCATCTGAAATCTTAGACTTATTAGTCTGAAAGTGAACGTTATAATTTGCGTGATTACAGAATATTGAGAACAATGGAATTGTGCATGTCGCGTAATTCATCAGCGTATGGTGAAGTTTATATTTAGTACACATAAGTAGTTGCTAATTTATTATTATGCTTTGTAGGTTGTATTGTATTTGTATAGCACCTGTTATTTTCCTTGTAGTTTTGAAGGTTAAATGCAACATGTGGATAATAATAATAGCTGACGTGAAGCAGACGAGAGAGTGAGAGAGAGAGAGAGAGAGGAATTCATTTTGCACTTTAGTTCTGCACATCTCGTCTGACAATTATACTCATTTGATAAGTTGAAGTTGAAATGAAGCACAGCCTCATTAGAAAACAAACTGCCAGCACAACTTCAATTTCTGCCATTCTCCATTATGTCTAACTGCTTCTAACTGATGTAAGAACGACACTTGCTGAATTTCGAGCTACTCCTAACTCCATTTACCAAATAATTTGACATGGCTTAATAAATAGCGCTGCATTGTGCCTATTTTCCGAGAATGGCGCTTCAGGAAGCTTTGTGAGCATTCGGAAAATAGCAAAGCAGTCCTGAATTATTAATGGCAGTGTCTAAGTAGGTCCATGCTGGAATACTAATAGTAAATACTTTGCCTAAGTGGCTACAAAGCTCTTACATAACTACATACCATTATTACCCATTTCCACAAATACTTTAAATTACATCCTACAAATATTCCACGCGTTGCTACTCCCTGATATGGCTCATAAAATTTAGTTAGGATTAAAAAGTAGATTGCCAATGAGACAAAAGGTAAAATGAAAAAATATTTACGACGTATCTTTCTAAAATTGCTTATAGCAAATAAAGCAAATGCAAAATTAGGTCTATCTCATCCAACAAATTGCAATAAAACACTTCTTTTCATCATTGATGAATTATTTAACTCCCTTGTATTTTTTCGGAAGAGTTTTGATGGAAGCTAATCTTCGCAAACATACAAAATCCCTTTTTATTTAGTTTGATTGTGATAGATATAAGGGTTTGGACCATTAAATCCTATATCTTGGTACTGTAATTCTTAGTGACTGTACTTATAGCAGAAATTCGTTAAAATGACAATTTTTCTCAGATTGAAGTTATGATTTGAGAAATTTTTCATTCGTAATGATAGAGCCGACAATTTTCGTTTGACACTATACTTTAGCTACTTTCGACTAGCACTAGGCTTTCTTAGAGCATGTTTATTAAATCCTGCGTATCAAACTAACTCCGGAAAGAGGTCTTCTGAGTTTTATAACTGCCTATAGGCTAATTAGGTATGCATAAACATGATTTATGGATATAATATATTTTTTGAAGGCTGTCGAGACTATCAAGTTTCCAATCCTCTAAATAATGTTATATAAACTTAGTAGGTAAATTGGTTTCTGAAATGAAAATATGCAAGTTATGAAAGAGCAAAGTATATATAGTAGCGTGTCCTAGCTATTATTGAGCTCATCTGGGAAAGAAATAATCCTTTCTACTTACATTCTGTTTCATCAATGAATTGGCAAGACATGATCATGTGTTATGCTATAAAGAGGGTAGCGATTTTATGACTTATAATGAATTTTAAATTACAGTTCTGGCTGATAAAAAGCGTTCTAATGTAATAAACTATGCTCGGCTCTAATGCACCAGCTCCAGTTTGCTTAAGGGGATTTTGAAAAGCCTTTGAAATTGCCAAATATATAGCTCTTTGAACAATAGAAAGCTGAGAACAAAAGAGTGGAATGATCTCTTGTTATATACAAGGAGATGTGAAGAAGGTTGTAGGTTATGCGCCATCAATCAGTATTCAGTACCCACTATTATGCATGTCAAGTACTTAGCTACCTATACTTACATTTCATATGAAATCTCAGCGAGACTTAGCTATACACTTTCCTTGCTCCAGCAACAAAAAATATTTGCAATCACTTTTTTTCTTGCCTCAACTGCAAAATAAAATAAAACTTTATATTATGCTCAGAGATATTTTTACAATTTTATATATATCGGGATTTTATTCATATTTAATCAAACTTGTCTCGGGGATAGGAAGAAATAATAATTTCCGGCTAAAATCGATGTTGACATTTTTTACATTGTTTTAATTTTGCACATGTTTTTTTTGTGCCAGGGTATATATATTATATATGGTAAATTCTATTCGTACATAATATACACAGATAGTACAATAATCTAGTCTGAATGTTGTTGAGTGGAAACAAAATAGCTCCATCAATAACGCGAAACTACTCGTATCATATTATTATCATCAGAATATCACTCGAACATGAAAGCGTATTTTAATATGTGACTTATGGCGATGCATGGTGAGAGTGAGTGGAAAGATGGAATAACGGAATAGCATGTTCTCTGCTAATAGCACTAATAAAGAGTGACTGTTTTACATCTCTGACACATAAACATAACTCTAAAGGCTCGTTTCCACCAAATTGCTACAGCACATTTGTTGTACACAAATGTTATGGCGAATATTGTTTCAACACATTTTGCTACCTCAAATTCAGGTTTGGCATTTCCACGTAAATGGTTATAGCAATATTGGTTTTGACTATTATTGCATA
>JABASI010003030.1:0-17648 GCA_019776505.1 Tomocerus nigrus | reverse complement strand
TGAATAGCGCTATGAGCTACATGAATATTTTTCTCGATTTCTATCAAAATTATTTATACATTTGGAACTGTTGTACTGATTCTCCAATTTTCAATTTACTCAGCAACCCAGCATTGGATGGTAACTTAAATTTTATGCTTATTTTAACGGGTTAGCCTTCTTGAAATTTTATTTTTACATTTGAAATTTTACCAGTTCCACCCGGTAAATGCAACGTTACCAAAAATCTGTCTACTGAGGAGAGTTTTCAAGAAACTTGCGATAAATGTTGGTGGGGATCTCGGTAAACACAGATGCATGATGCATCATTCTTACGAATTTAGAAGTTCTCGTTATTATCATCTATATATGTATATTACCTTCTAATCAATTAAATATCTTTTACAGATAAGCGTTACTTACCTATACTATTTTACACTTTTCGTTTTAATCATTTTCATTTCATTAATATATTTATTTAAATAAATGTGAATTTATAGGTAACATTAAAGACAAATGCTTTTTTAACTTTTTATAACTATTCAAAAGTGAAGAAGCTATCACAGAAGTCATAAGGAAATTACTGTGTTTACTTTTGCTTTCGTTTTAGACGATCCTTGTCTTCGATTACGTGCACACATCAAGTAAAATTTGACCCAGCCACCAAAGAAGATTAAAACTATCGGTTTAGAAACCAGGATAAAGAAAATAAAGCACTTATGTTAGTTTTTATCAGTTTTTAAAGCTATGCTGAATGGAAAATATTAATAAAATGCCATCATTTCACGTTGAGTTACTAATTATGAAATTATAAATAAAATCGTATCTATTAAATGCACTTATGGACTCCCATAATAAGCACAAGGATTTAATTTGGCATGTCTTTGGTGTGTCTACTTATCGTCTTTGTACCCCACTTTAATTTTTCATCGCATAAGAATAAATACTGTCGTTATTTAAAAAAGCATTAATTTGTAATTGTTTATATTATAAGACATAAGATATGTAATAAGTTGAATGTGAAATACGTATCTTTTTGTCTAATCAAACTAATCACTAATACTTTTCTGCAAACTTTTCTCGCAAGTCACCATTCCATCAACCCCTACAATCCCTCTTCTGTGTGTTACTACAGGGTGTTGCACTTTCATGAGTTCAGGTTTATTTGTTTTCCTCAATGCCATCAATTTCGAAATAATACACACGCAGAGTTGATATTTGTTCTAACGAAAGTTTACTTGATCAAGAATAACATGATATATTTTACCTTTTTAAGATAGCCTGAAGCATTTACTTTACATAAATATTTCTTAACATTATATGGTACCCGGGGTACACCTACATATTATTATGTTATGTCTCGTTTATATTATTAGTGCAACTATTAATTAGGTATGCAATTATTATCTTACATTGTATCATTGGTTCCCTTTTTAAATATTTACAATGGTCAAATTAAGAAATAATGTTTAGCTAAACACCAAAACAAAAATCCAAGGGTGTATTAGCTATTGAAATAAACAAGAGATTGCTAACTTTTATATAATGAAAGGTATAGGTATTATACGTAATACCGTGCGTATACCTGATAGTGATAAGTAGCATGCCAGAGTATATAAAGTAATTTTTAATATAATACTATTATCTTCTTTAAGGAAGAGAAAATACAATTCGGGGAATTTGGCCACGTAGATGTGAGGGTCCTGAAATTTGGTTGCTGTTTTTTAAATCAAAAATAATTTGCTCGTCACCACTGCCAACTACATATTTCTTCTTCCCTCCAGAACCGTAGGCGTTTAAAGCTCCCTGTACAAAGTCAGTAATATTAAAATGCATTCATCTAGAAAGTAAATATCTGGAATGTAGTTGTTCAGATCGAAAGAAAAAAATTGTTTCCAATTTGTGGTGTACCTTAACAATGACGATGATAGTATACCACGTCTCTTTCTCAGTTGTGAAGCTTTTAGGAAATTCAACTGCAATTAACTCTTGAGGAAGAGGGAGATTACACTTTTTATCTACCTTGGCAAACGTTTTACCTTCTTCGTAATCAGTTAGTTGACATGCTATTTCTTGATATTTTTCCTCTTCGTTTTTCCAGCCATAAAGTTCTACGCCTTGAATGGATATTGGCTTGTTGGTCTTGAAACTAAAATAATAAATGGCAATCATTTAACGAGTTTCGATTAAAGCTAGAATGACAGAATTGCATATTATCGAAAAAGCTTTGTAAATGTCGGCATTTATTACAGTAGGTATCGTTTACTGAAATAATATTCCGTGATTCAATATTAGGAAATTAATTTATATTAATTTATATTAATTTATATTTATATTTATTAATTTATAAATGATTCGGAATTCGGCGGATAATCTTTTGTTAACTGATATAAAATATTTACCTGACTTTATATTTCCCATTTGTACTATCTGGCCAAATTTCTTCAACAACATTGGTGTAGCGCTCGAGAATTAATTTTTGTTCATTATTATTTTCAACAGAATCTTCAACAGCAGAGAGCATACCGTTCGAAGTTTCTTCTGGATCTTGACTGCAAAAATTTTTTTCAATATTAAAATTAATTGTATTACAAAATTAATTTTTGGATAACTCAGACCGCCGTACTTATTTGTTGGCTGGCTTTTTAGATCATTTTCTTCACTTGTTTTCAAAGACAACTCTGCTAGCTTTTCCAGGAGCATTGTCGGGGGCAAACTTTTAGTCAGCACAACATGCTCAGTGAATTCTCGGGCACTGAATTTTGAGAAATCGATTAGGCTGAAAACCTCTCCAGCGACAGAATAAATATTTTCCTCTGTTGCTTCCAAGCACTGTCGTTCACTTTCCGCAGCAGCCCATCTTCTCACTGCCTCAAACGTCTTTACTTCGCTAATATTTCTCTCTTTTGACAGCAAGCCGCGGATACACTCAATGCTCAACTTTACAAATCCTTCGCTCTTGAAAACTGCGTCAGCGTTTCTATAATAATTAAAACATTATTATTAATATCGATTAGGTTAAAAACCTCTCCAGCGACAGAATAAATATTTTCCTCTGTTGCTTCCAAACACTGTCGTTCACTTTCCGCAGCAGCCCATCTTCTCACTGCCTCAAATGTGTTTACTTCACTAATATTTCTCTCTTTTGACAGCAAGCCGCGGATGCACTCAATGCTCAACTTTTCAAATCCATCGCTCCTAAAAACTGCTTCAGCGTTTCTATAATAATTAAAACGTTATTATTAAAAGACGGGAAAAAAGAAATAGGAAAAGTTCTGAACCCAAATTAGGTACCTACTTAATATTTTAAAATATCGCATGACTGGTTATACATAAAAATGTATCCATCATTTAGCAGAAATGTTTTATTTCAACTCATTTTTAAATCACTCATCAGTCATCACTGAAAAATTACCCATTTCAATTACAATGCTGAAAAAATTTTAATTAATAATCTTTAATTCAGTAACATAGATCGGTTATCGACAATGAGGTCATCTCTCTGCTTACCGTAAAATGAATTCTTGGGTTTTCCGCCCTAGATCTCTATCTGCAAGAATTTTGGCTTCGTTCAATATAAATGCTGCATTGTCAGTATTGATGTCCCGTTGGACCTGCTCAACACATTTTCGACCCAAATCAGAAATTTCTAATTCCTTAGCAATGTGCAACATTAACATCGCCTCTTCTCCATTCATCTGCAATTGGTCCGTGTACAAATACTGTAACAAAGAATATTAAATTAAATCTCTTTATATAGGTACCTATACTATACTTACGTAGTTTCAAATCAACAAATGGATACTAGTATTTTGAAATTTCACCTTAAGAAACATCTTGAAAACCAAGGGATTAAAATTTTCCATGTCGTATTCAGTCGCATCATTGGAAAGAAGCTCGGCTAATCTGTCTGATTGCAGTTTTAAGACAAGTCGGTGACATTTGATTTCCTCCCGATTTGGTCCAACGAAGAATAAAATATCCGTAAATATTTCATCTTCCAATGCAATTCTCCATTTCTCTACGATCTTCTTGTTTTGGAAGTTCTTCCGCCAATTGTTATTGTCAACGGACTCTTGAATGCCTTTTGATGAGGATTTTCTACATTAAAAAACAATCAAAGATGTAATCAACCAGCCCCCTACAATAGTATAGTGACATTATCATCATCAAAATGAAATATTAAATTCAAATTATTATTTAGGATTCACCTCTCCATTTTGAATGACAATTTAATTACTATAGTGGATTTAAAATGTAGATGGGAACTGGTCAACTGTAGGTTTCAATGCAATTTTATCCAACTTCACTGTGAGGATTTCCTATTATAACACCTTGCGAATAGTATTGAAGTTATTATTGGTGAACAACACAGGATTTGGAGCAGAGACAGAGATATAATACTAATGTATTGTATGCAAGTGGTGATGTTATTGTTCCATCGGAAAGATCCAGTCGCAGAATGATATACTTACAGATAGATAATATAATACTAATACTAATAATATCGTGATAATACTTATCGTGTATCCAGTCCTGCATGTAATTTTAATTTCTGGCAAATAATATACGAAGGAATTACAATATAAACTACCTATATGAATTCAATAAATGTATGTATTATATTATTATTTAGTGTTATCATGGTATATATAATATTATTGTGAGAGTCGATGAGTAGAATAGGCACCAAGACAAGTATACATATAGATATATTGCTGCTCCTAAGTCCTAGGAAAATAATTTTCTTATCTTAAGAACCCTGCTAACTAACTGACCGTTGCGCTGTCCACATAAAATTGAATGTGAAACGTTGAGTTGCAGACTGTATGACTAAGTAACTGATTTCTGGGTGTGTGAATATGTGAAGTGAGTGCAGTGTGTGTGATACTAAACGACAATGCACTTGGATCGTGAACGTACTCGCATTCGAATGAATTCATGAAAATATCCTAAGCCATAAGTTCTTCTTCAATTTCTATTGGAAGCGGCACAACTTCCTCCTCCTTCTTCCCATGACTCTCACACCAATTCATTTATTAGACGCTTTTGTATACCTAATATTTATGCATGATAAAATACGTAGGTAATATTATATAGATGTAACAGATCTTGACCTAATCATTGATTATTGCTAGCTAGATAATCTCAGGATATTATTTACTATCTTATCCGCCAAAAATATCAAGTGCTATTTAAAAAAAGGTTCAACTAAATTCCTATACTACGGTAATCATAGAATAATGAATTTTAGGAATTTATATTTTAATGCTCACGGCCGTGATCGATTTAATTACCAAATTGCAAAGCCCTATACTTGACTAATTTAAAACAAATAATATGACTTTTATAAAAATAGATGACATATAGGTAGGTATCTCATTTTTACGTAAAATTGCAATCAAATAAAAAAGCATTCTTAGCTTTCTTTGTATTGAGAAATGAGTATAGGGACGATAATGCATGAATGAATCTTCTTACTAACTCGAATAGATTACCCTTATTCTACATTTAATAAGTAACTAGGATTTTAAGCTTTATTTTTTAATTTTGCAAAAAGTACTTTGCGTTTTATTTATTTATGTCCATGAAGCAAGTCATAATTACTAATTACTAATTACATAGCAAGTCATAATTACAGTTATAAACTAGGATGCTTTCACATCAAAAATGTAGAAAAATTGTGAAAATTTCCATTTTCCGGTTGTGGTACTGTGCCCGGTATTTTTGTCTTAAATTCCTGTAACACAACAAAAGTAGATGATAATAAATATGGATAGGTACTGCTGTTAGATACCCGATAAATCAATTACCTATGTAGCAATTTTAAATCGCGGAATTTTTAATCTCATAGCATGTAATATTTACTCACCGCTTTTCAAAGCCTCCTTCTCCGCTCCAGTAAGTCTTCCCCGATGATCTTCGATGGTTATGTTCTCCACAGCTCCAGTACTGCAGCAGGTAGCAGTGACCTTAAGGATACCTTCTTTGCTGATGTCCATCTTAACGAGAATTTTCTCAACTCCCTGCCTCTTAGGTGGGATATTTTTTAGAAGGAATTTTCCCAAGAGATGGTTATCCTTCGCAATTTTTTCATCTCCTTCGAATATTATGATTTCCACCTGTGTCTGATTATCTTCGGCAGTTCTGTATTCTTTTGTAGCTGTTGCAGGAATCTGGGTATTTCTGTGAATAATACGAGAGAAACTACGGTCGTGTACTTCAATTCCAAGCGACAGAGGTGCGACGTCCTTAAGGGAGATTCCTCTTAAATTTTGTTCTCTGTTTCCATTTAAAATGGCGGCATGAATAGCAGCTCCCTGTGCAACAGCTTCATCCGGATGGACAGTGTCGTGAATAATCTTCCCGTCAAAATATTCCTGGAGCAGTTCACGAATTTTAGGGATTCGGGTTGAACCTCCGACGAGTACAATGTCATTGATGTCTCCTTTTCCCAGTTTGGCGTCTGATAATGCTTTTCCAACAATTTCCAAGGTCTGCAGAAACTTCTCCATATTCAAATCCTCAAACTCCATCCTGGTAACCGGCTCCATTAAGTCCCCTTGTTCATTAAGAGCGTCTACATGTAGCTGATAACATTTGTTGTCGGCGGCCGAAATGTTTTTCTTCGCTTCCTCACAAGCATTTCGTAAGCGGCGTAAGATTCGGGCAGTACTTGCCTTTTCGTCTATCTTCTGAGAATCCTTTCCAGCTTTCAAATCAATTCTGTATCTTGCTTTGTATCGTCTAACGATCTCTTCCAGTAAACGGCCGTCGAAATCCTCTCCTCCAAGATGGGTGTCTCCACCGATGGACAATACAGTTATGTCTCCCCCGGGTTTCATATTCAGAACTACGACGTCGAAAGTGCCGCCTCCTAAATCGTAAACAAGAACGTTCCTTTCATGTTGAACTCCTTTAGTTTCCAAATGAAATGCCATGGCTGCCGCTGTGGGTTCTGTGATAATTTGTAGAACATCAAATCCGGCAATTTCTCCAGCATCTTTGGTCGCTTGCCTTTGATTGTCATTAAAGTAAGCTGGAACGGTTATAACCGCCTTTTTCACTTCCTTCCCGATGTGCCTCTGAGCCATATCCTTGACGTGTTTCAGAACTTTGGCGGAAATTGTCTCCGGCGCAAAGATTTTTGGATCATCGGCACGATCTATCTTGATTTTCGGAATATTATTTTCACTTATTACTTCAAATGGCCAGTTTTTCATATCTTCTTGTACCTCCTTGTCGTTAAACTTCCGCCCAATTAAGCGTTTGGCTCCAAAAATTGTATTTTGAGGATTTATATAGGCCATATCCTTCGCAGGATTTCCAACAAGCTCTCCATTTCGTGTAAACGAAACGAAACTCGGAAATAAGAAGCCTCCCTTCTCATTAGGGATCATTCTTGACTCTCCGTTTTCAAAGATGGCCGCACATGTGTTCGTGGTCCCTAAATCGATTCCAATTGCAGGGTCGTCTGTGGGCGTGTTCGCCGCGTTTTTAGTTTCGTATGTTTTATAGTCTTCATCGAGAAATTTGATCAATTTTCCTTTTTGTGCTTTCTCCAGCTTGAACTTCCTAGTCATGCTGTTGGCGATTCTCTGGGCAAGCTTTGAATGACGATCCAAAAGAACAGCGGGTAAAGTGAAGGGTGTCTTCGTGAAATAGTTTCCCATATCTTCACGGTATAATTTCGACGCTTCTAATTCTGCAGCCCGGAGATTGAAATTTTTCTGTTCCAATTCGAAAAGGAAGATCTTCTTGATATCAGATTCGTAGTATCTTCCACTTTTTTCTTGCAAGACGGTTATAAAGGGCCGTAACCAGTTTTCATCCTTAACGATGCATTTATTCTTCAATATTTGCACACATTCTCCAACGGAAAGCTCATGTTTCTTTTTAAGACATTCTTCCGAACTAAATTCTTCAAAATTTTCCATCTTTGTTGTGTATGATGAAAAGCATTCTTCTACAAGATTCTTCACAACTTCTTTGTACTCCGAGGATTTGGTTCTAGCCATTTCAGCAACTTCTTCAATTTTTCTTTTAATTGCATCAATGGTTTCGCTCTGGGCAATTGCCAACATCTTCGAAGGGACTTTGTGGTTTGCTTTCACCGTACCANCAGCAACTTCTTCAATTTTTCTTTTAATTGCATCAATGGTTTCGCTCTGGGCAATTGCCAACATCTTCGAAGGGACTTTGTGGTTTGCTTTCACCATACCAAAATTGACCATTGATTGTTCGATTAGGTTTTTTCCAATTTCTTCCGTCTTTCTATCGATATAGATTTCATGGGAGTAGAGATGCTTTTCCAAAGTTCTGATTGCATTCCCTTGGATTTCTGTTTTTCGCTTGTCAATAAGCCTAGAGTAGCCAAGTATTGCTGATCGCAGTTTTTCCTTTGCAGTTTGGCTTTGTTTAGCGAATTCAGAGTTTAATTTGTTCAGGAATTCAGCTTTAATGTGATCTGGCTCCTGCTTGATTTCAGTTAGAAAGATGTTTCTTATTTTCTCTTTAGCTTGGCCATCCAAAATTACGAACTCTTCTTCCCTCAATTCGATGTTCTGTTCAATGGTAGTTAATTCTTGTTTGTAGTTTTGAGTAGCTATCTTTAGAGCCTTTTCCAGCTTTCCCTCAATAGCTTCAATCATTTTTTCCGAGTTGGCACGCTCCAATTCCAGAAATTGTTCATTTAAATCCCTTTGGAGTATTTCTTGAAATTTTGGAGTAGTATCTCCGTAGTCCACAACGTTGCAGTGTCTATCCATTACATACTTTAGAACCTTTTCATGGTATTCACGGAGAATATGTTCTTCAAAAAATGACTGACCCCCAAGTGCATTTTTCATCCTGGCTTTATAGTCCTCGATTGCTGTAGGACGGCTAAGTTCCCATTGTGACAACATGTTTGTCTCTTTTCGGGACTGCCAGTTATTTTTCATTTGTGCAAAGATTACTTCGATTTCTGCCTCCAAGATTTTTTTTTGCCGTCCTAGGTTCAAGTGCTTGTATTTTTTTGGAATTAATTCAAGAAAAGTTGAAAGAGCTTCCTCCTTTTGCAAATCATGTTTCAACCGAATATGGTTTTCAGAAATTGTGTCTTTTGAGAAGACTTTCTTGCTCATATCATCATGATAAGTTTCTTTCACGGCATTTGTAGCTTCGTTCACGACTTTTCCCAAATCTTCTCCTTTCTTCATGCTTTGGAAGACGACTTCTCGGTAGTACTGCTGAACCATCGTGTCAAATTGAGTCCTTATTTCTTTCATCGTTCCATAGGCTGTCTGATGATTTTCATTTTCTAAAAATTGGCTACAAATCTCCAACGCTGCATTATGGGCAACTGTCACGTCTTCCGCCCCAAAAAATTCATCCGGATGACTGTCAATCTTTTCTTTGTACATTTCAAAAGCAGTTAAATGTGTAGAATTATTTTGCTGTGGAGAAGTATGATTTCCTTGATGTTCATTTAACAACTTAATGCAAGTTTTGAATCGCTTCATAAATTCCACGCTGGATTCCGCAACAGCTTTGCTATGTAAGTTGTCCGCATTCAATTGGGTTCTTGGGATTTCTTCAAGAGTTGTCTGAAAAGCTGGTCCCATGTCAGCCAGATGACCTTTGTGTGAAATTTTTCTCACCTTTTCCCCGGGATCTGGAAAAAGTGAGCAGCTTAGCCGCTTGAAATTACTCTTGGTGAGGTCCCTACTAATCCTAGCCTCTTCAGTTAGGCCTGCCTTCAGTTTTAACTTCTCTTTCAAATAATTTTCTCCGTTTGCAGCTCCATAGCCAAATCCGTTTTCTTCATTCCAGTCTCTCACAGTAAAAAGCAAATCTTGGAAATTGCAGTCTTTCTGAAAAATGTCGGAGCATAGTTGGAGCGATTTCTTAATTAATTGGAAGTTTCCTTCCTCAATATCATTTTTAACGTTGTATATTGTCAGTGATGATAGTAGGAGACATAGTGCAGTGATTGCCACACTTTCTTCCTCCGTCGTGAACGCGTTCAGGGTTCCTAGAATTTCATAATAAGTAATATGAACAAATAATTACTTAATTTCAAGCACTAATTACTTTTAAATAGAGAAATTATTCTTTCTAAAATAATTTATAATAAAATGCACGTTAATGTATGAAGTATGAAATATAATAAACTATAAATTAAAACATGTAAGAAATAATAAAAAACATATATTCAATATTAAAATATATTTTAGGAATTCAGAATTATATTCATTATTTTATTTTTATTTTATTTAAATCGATACAAATATAAATGAAAGTAAAATTAATTACCTTGTGTATCTATCAGCAATACTGCAATTACTTCACCGGTGCTGGTTACTGTCATGAAGGGCTCTGGCCAAATCCAAATTCCAGAAGTTACGACGTCTTTTCCTCCACGCCATTCAAAACCTTCCAGTTCGGTGTAAGGGTCAGCCCAGCCCATCCAATCTTCTTCATCATCTTGTTCCCAATTGAAGAAACGACCGATGAAATTTGATAAATAAGACTTGCCGCTTCTATCACTTCCGGTTCCAGCAATCACAGCGACTCTACTGGTCCCGACTTTCGACATAATCTCCTTGAGTGTTACTTCATCAACGACCATAATGGACTTCGAATTATTTCCCCTTTCAAAACGAATCAACTGCTTCGGTTCCATTGTTATAACTTTCATAATTAGGATCTGAAAAAAAGTACAATTTAGTAGATAATTTACTTATAAAACGACGCACAATGTTACGCCAAGCGTATGGGTGCTAGCATAAAATAAATAGGAAATATTCCAAAAAAATTTGGAGTGAATAATAAATGCTCATTAAGGCTGGTTTCCCTGTTTGGAATGAGACTTTTAAAAGGTATTGGGCTGTGTGGACTACACACTTTTCGAACCTTGGTTTTATACTACCGCTCTGAGATTCCCCTGTAAAAGAGTAGGAGAAAAGTAGGAAAAATCCCCGGATACAATTTCAGCATTTTTCGTGCTCAGGCTCATTCGAAAGGGGACATTTCTCTAGGAGACTTGGTCGCGTTTTTTTGTAAAGTTTCATAAAATGTAGAAAGAAACTGGAGTTGAATGAAACTTTACTTTTTTGTGTAACTTTCCTACTCATTGTTTTCAAAAAATGAATTACATCAGGGGGTAAAATTATTAAAAAATAAAATATCGTCGACAAGTCTCTTTTTTGACCTTTACAAAAAAGCCCAGAGTATCTCCTCGATAAGGATACACATTTTTGGAGATTTTTTTCGGATGCATAATTTGTGGAATTTTAGTGATCTCATTTTCCATTATTTCCATTTAGGTATCGTGATCAATTAAAAAAATAGCATGGAAAATATTGATATTAGTGTCGTTGAAGATTTTGCTTTTTGAGTTGAGTGAGTTTCCTTAATGTAATGGGCATCATAATGGATGCATTTAAAAAAATTCTGGATATCTGACTGAAACATTTAAACATCTATTTAGACTTTGAAAATTTCGCCCCCTCCCCCTCTAAATGGGGCTTGTAAATGATTAGTAATTACCGAATTAGGTAAGGACATATTATAACTTATTCTTTTTAAATTTTACTTAATTATGTAAATTCCTTACCTTGTAAATGTTACTCCTTTACAGTATACAGCTTTATTGTTATAGTATTATGGGTACCTATCCTGTTCAACTATTTCGACCGTTTTAATATTTCTCGAGGATATTTGTGCCGGCTCACACATTAGGTGTTGACGAGTCCGGAGATGATGACAAACTGAAAGTTCATGCAAGGAATATCTCGGCTTCAATAATATTATAATACCTACTATAATAATAGTCTTAGTTAGGTACCTATAGGTATTTGGTATATCCTTCGTGTGTGAGTGTGAAGGAAGACGGCCAACTCAACGCAGACTGCTATAAGACCCACTTGACTCAGACTAGGACTCTAGGACACAGATCAGCGTGATTTGCATTGATATTGCTATTACAAGCGGCGTAACCAAATCTCATTATTTCAATCCAAAAAAATATCTCCCCAAACCCCATTTACAATTTAATTACTATGTTCACTAAGATTTATAGTTGTTTAGCAGATTTGTGTTTAATGGTCAATAAATTCTCATACTTATTTAAATCTTTTTATGAATATATGAACATTAAAAAAAATTAAAAATTTCTGTATAAGCGAATCCAAAGATTGGGATTCGTAAATCCGATTTATTTAACTACTGCATCTCCCCTCACTTACTTGGTAGGTACCTTCCCCACAATTGAATGAAGAATATGAAGGACATTAAAATTGCAACCTAAAGTATATTTTAATCAACATATTTCTTTTGCTTACGCCTCTGATTAGTAATAATACAAGTGCCAAGCTGCCAAGGGTTTTCATGTTAACCTCCTTTCTCTGCAGTCAGCTAGTTACGAATGTTACGATGGTATAGTATAATATTCGTAGGTACACACAAGTAATTCTCAGGAATAAATGTACAGAATTGTCGTTATTCAGTCGCGGAAGCTACTGTATATGTAACGCTATGTCCATCAGTTTGTCGAATTATACGTCTCTCCGGCCGTTCATTTGCACGATAACAAATGAATGGATGAAAATAATTCCCTTAAACTTAGTCATGAGTTCTGGGGTCCAACCTAGGTTCAATTTCGAAAATGAAGTGAATTGAGTCACAGGGTCAATAGTAATAATTTGTAAACAGGTGAAGAATTTCGTTCAAATTTTCTATAGGTGCTTATGGTGTATAGTTGACGATGTTAGTGGAAAATGAGGTCATTGGGGTGAAAAGGTCATATGGAATAACTTGTGAATGGATAGAGATATTATTTTGTTCAAATTTCACACACGTCGTGTTCTTGAGATAAAAATGGAAGCGTACTTTTAGAAATATTTGGGTGACGCTTCTTCTACTGTGTTATATTTATTTGAATAATATATCTAGTTCATTATGAATGTATTGTATTTGTACCTACAGATATAACATAATATGTCTTCTTGTGACTATTATGAGTGTGCCACTTTTACAGTAGGTATCTAAGTATTTCATTTGTATATGAAAACTACTTTACTGTCATAATTTCTACTATATGACTACGAGTTGCATCAATTATTCCGGAAATAAAGTTGAAATTAACATACGTAGGTACCTACCAATTTGGTAAACTACGTATACTATACGGTATATTATTGCCATTAAATCCTTTTACCATTGAATGAGAAAAGTACGAAATTGGTGGTCAATATCGAAAATTCGAAACCCTGTCCATCATAGCAGTCGACTCAAGAGCATGATGCATTTGGTGTTTGGATTTGAAGCTGTTGGTTTGGTGGTTGTAAAGAAACTTCATAAGGTCTCGACAAGTCTCAGACTTTACGTTTCTCTCTTTATATCTTCAACATAATTTACTTTAATTAAATAATCTTTAAACCTTGTTAACATTTAATATGGACAGCTACAGTAGAACAGATAGATCGAAAATTGTAAAATTCAGAGTGGAAGAATTTCTGAACAAATACTTAAATACAAACGTTCGGACCCCTGCTTCAGGTTGGTGTATATAATATAATTAGACTACTACAATTGACAATTAATAAATAAATACTGTGCCTATTCACTTTTTATAGTTCCTTGTTATTTATAATAGTACTTAGTATTCTGGAATTATGAGAGTTCTTTATTATTAATTAGCACACTTTAAATGAGGGGAGCAAGTTGAGTAAGTAGTAAGGCTAAAAAGAACTTCAATTACCTACCATTCATTTTTATTATTATCTAGATGTAATTCCAAGGGATGCAGATGAACTGTCTGTGAAGATGATGGACATGGATAGAAAGGTCGCTTCACTGCAGAAAATGATCGACGAATTCTGCGGTCCACATTACACCAATAAATATTACGAGATCGACGAACTATGCACAACTTACCAAATCGAGCTCGATAAAATTCAAGTAAAAAATCAGGAAAATTTGCGAATTCGAAGAAGAAATCTCATCATTGAAATAAGCGATCTTATCAAAAGATTAAATAATAAGACGCATGCTGATGATGAATTGAAATGTGGTGAATGTCTATATAGGTAGATTAGATAGTCTATTACCTAAATGCGTTTGTTTGTACCTACTCAAATTGAACTAAATTAAAGGAGAGAAGTATGTCTTACTTTTTTGCTTTCCTAAATCTCTATTTGTAATGCCAACTTTTCAATGGTCATAGTTTGTATCAACAGTAATAAAGGATAATGTTATTGCAATAAAATCTGAATTTGTGCCTCCAATAATAATCAACACACGATCTTATGCTATTTTAATGTGTACATATAGCTAAGTATAGCCTACTATTTTAAGCAACTGTATTTTGTTTCCCATACATACCATTACATAAATTAGGGAATAAAAAGATGTTAACGAATTTGATAGGCTTAATAAAATATTGAATTCTTATTATAGCAATGTGCATAATAATGTCCTATTAAACTTTTCATCGTTACAATTTACAAAGCGCATATCTGTATGTAACCACCGATAACGCAGTAGTCAAAGTTTTCGACTTTTTTACATTTCATTAAATACTAAGGTATTATTTTAACAAGAAATGTATAATTTGCATATTTCCAAACAATTAATTTAAATGTAGTATATGCATTCATTACCACAAATAGGAATGCCTGTACTTGCATGTGTTTACTGCTTTTAGTTTATTTTGCATACAGTAGTTAAGTATGACTAGGTATATATTTTTCATTATTACTGTCGTCACGCTGTGAATATACTTAACCATATAGGTATCTCTAGATAGAGATTGAACTACAACTGTTTATAAGCACTTAAGCTGTTCCATTGGATCCCTTCTGAGAATTCGGCTGCCCAGTTGTTAATGGATTGTTCAGGGAGAGGTGGGTATAGTAGGAATAGGGTACCAACATTTTTCCCGCACACATGTATTTTCCTTAAAATGTGAAGGGCCTATTGTCGGTTGCATCTAAAGCAAACTAGGTATAGGGAATGCATAATTGTTGTCTTTTTGTGATGATGAATATCATAAGAACGGAGCTATATAGATACCTAATACTTCAACAAAAGACATCCATCTTTTACGCAGGCTTATTTTTATTTTCAACGACCTACTTCAAATGAGAATAATAGTTTATTGTTGCCTACCAAAATTACTATATTATGGCATTCATAACATTGTTTTAAAATCAATAACCAGTGTACGGCAATAAAAACAAAACGACATAAATATGATGAGATCGGAAAATAGGAATTTTTATAACTTGACGATAAAGGCAGAAAATAATGAAAACGTTTTGAACAAAGACTACAGGTAGATATACTATAAGTGCAACAGGATGCCTTAACCCCAAGAAAAGTTTATGAATGGCCGGCTATTATTAAAATGCTTTTGGATTACAATACAATTGATTTCATTAAGTACACGGAGGCGCAAATATTAATTCAAAGTTATTTAATTATCCCCAGGAAGAAATCTCGATTAAATAGCAGCTATCAATGAGTAGTAGCAATTAGGCGATTTTTTAAAAATGCAAACCCGTTTCATAAAAATATTTAAAACAATTTCTAAAGGGGGGGTGCCAAAGCTCGCTGTGATGGAAGGGAATAGTGCATTTTTGTAAAATACCATCGTGACGTTTTGAAACAATTTTAGTGTATTATTCATACAACTAAAAATGCCAAATTTTTTCTCAATCATCACGAATATATGAGGCATGAGGGTGTGTGTATGCTGTATGGGTAGTTTCGTAGTCTCAGTAAATCTCAGCTCTCCCAGAAACGCAGTTCTGTCCTTCTGTCACTGTCTGCATGTATTATCTCTGTAAGCCTGTTTAGTTCATTATTAATGTCCCCACGAATTTACACAAGTACACACAAAGATATGAGACGAGATCTAAGCCATCAAAAATTGCGTTGCGTAGTTATATTTTATGTATTATGTCATTGTAAAATAAAAACAGGACTTCTGTTGAAATTGGGACTCATACTCATAGCGAGTCTGAGTGTGTGAGTGTGTGACTCATGCTCACACCACGCACCATACGATACCAGCATCAGCATCAACCAACACTACTTTCTTATCATCTCATGTCTCATGCATACTACTCCATATAAGAAAAGTATGTACTGTACGACTGTATGACACTATAGGCCAACTGGCCAACTGCTACCTTTTCTAAGAAATCGTTCTTTTGTGTTGGTTTGTGTTGTTTCGTGTTGGTTTGTCGGAGTCCAGAATCCAGAACCAAGATACGAGGATACGACTGAAGTATAATGTAATAATGTAGCCCAATAAAAGCCAATAACATTGATGTTTCCCTGCTATTTAGTATGGTCATTGGTATATTATGTATTATGTATTAGCATTAGTGTTATCAATCATGTTTACCATCCATAATCCATGCATGTACCTATATAGATGTGATGTAGGTGTGTGTATGGTGTATGGTGTATTATATTATGCACTTATAATATTTGAAGTAATTTTGTGTGTATTCGTGTATTCCCATTGAGGATGACTTTGACCGATACACACTCACTCGCTGCTGTATTTATGCTGATATGAAAATTGACTACAAACAACCGACGCAAATGAACTTGAAATATCTTATGCTCTACTCTACTCAGAATTTGTGCAAGTAAATGGATTGGAGTATCTGAGTTTAGAATTATAGGGTCTATGCTGTAGTGGCCTTATGAAAATATTATAATGCCATTCGTTATCTTCACTTTAAGAACAAAGGGAAATCATTTCCTTTGACAACGTTTCATATTATGTGTTTATCTATCTACGTATTATGTTCATACAATTATAGCATTTAGTATTATATGCAGAGAAGCGTTTGAGGGAGTGTAAAAATACATTTATTTGCTTTGGTTTTGTCTGAAAAAGTCACGAGTTACTGATAAGACGATAACAAAAACGTTTTCTTCGAGTCAACATCCGCTTGATCCGGCGCTGTGTCATCTCAGCAAATTCTGTGGCGTCCGTCTTGGAAGCAAAATCAAAGTGAATCGTTGAAAAGCGTATTAAACACCACCTATTTTTGAATAAATAAACTTGATCTATCTAGTGTGTCACTTATGATGATCGTTTATAATACTAAATAAAGATATTGATATTATATCAACAAGTCAAAAGTCAAAAGGTACCCCACTTACTGCCCCTACATAATACATACCTACTGTATATATGTATATACTAAAATATAGTGTACCTACATAATAATATCTCACATAAGTAGCTATTATTATAGGTAACTGAAAAAATTGAAATAAACCATCCAGATCAGAAGTTCCCAGGCCCCCGGTCCGGTGAGGCAACAGGTACCTACAGTATGAAATAATAATACATAACACAAACCTACATTACATAATAATAATAATGTATATATAGTCCCTAATTTAAAACAAAATTGTTTTATGTAAGGTTACGCTTTATTAAGGTATCCCGGCTTGTTCATGTGAATGGAAATTCTCAGCTTTAACCATAAAAACGATTGACGTGACAAGAAGTTATATTATTATTTGGTTCTAACATAATATTCAATATTCAATATATCAAGTAAAATAGACTTAACATGGTAAGTACCCTACCGTAATTAAATAACTATTTAAGGCCCCGAATCAAGGTGCTAGGGCGACCCCTCTTCACTATTAAA
>JABASI010003029.1:0-17649 GCA_019776505.1 Tomocerus nigrus | reverse complement strand
GCATGTATTTATAATGTAAATGTATATTATGTAATATGTAAGTACCTAACCTCTTTGTTACAGACATGATTTTATAAAGTTAAGTTTTACATGACAATTGTACATCTTTTATATGAATTGCATTTTGCATACCTAGGCCAAATTAATGACACCAAGCATAGACAGAAAAACGTTGGAGTCATGTGTAAAAGCTGTTGTAGCTTCCCGGCGAGGATAGCTCTTGTAAATCTAGCAACCTTCCTAACGGGAATGGATTTAGACATTTGTACACGTGTTACTTTACTTTTACAAGTGGCAGTCATCTCTCCTGCTGTCTGCCTTTTGACTCTGTCTGACTTTAACTGTCTATACCTAGGTGAATTACCGTCACATAGGTAGCTTAATCGTTCTTTTAACTGTCTCCTCGGCTAAAGGTCCATCGGACAGCTGTAATGTTAGTAATTGGGATGTGAATTCAATTAAAACGTGCACTACTGACTGTTGTAAGGAAACAGCAAGTCCAATTACTTTTGCAACCATCATAGGTAATTTCTAATCAATATTTCAGTTACATTACAACAAGTAGACACGACGGGCAACGGGGGACACAAGAACACACATCCACAGATGCGTATAGTTAGTCCACTTAGAATTCCAAATTATACGAACAAGGTATTACTGATTACCATTTTCGAATTTGTAGCTGAATAGCAAATAGCTGTATAGGTAACATATTGCTTCATTATTGCTCCCTTCCCTATGTGAGTATGTATGTAACTAGTACAATTATTTAATGTTTAGCTATATAGGTATTACAAATTATACAAGAATTTACATAAATAATTATCATTATACAATTAATGGGAAAAGAGTTTTGCGCATATTTCGCTTTGCGGTGTCCCAGCTTTTGCTCGATGTAAAGTTTTGCAGATAGCAAATGAACCCGGATATAATGTTAACAATTGAAACTATAATAATTAATAATTTTAACACTTTTATTTTTTTCAATATTAAACCGAATTCTGTTTTCTGTTTTTCAGCCCAGTTCCACAGTTCCAGTTAGTGGTTAGTCACTGAAGTGAGTGAAGTGCTGCAAATTAAATAGGAAATAGCGGCTTGTTCTCCGTTTTCTATAGGTAAGTCATAATTACTAGTAACTAAAAATGTAGGTTGCAATTAGTATACTTCTGCTGTCTGTAATTCTAATTATGAATTAGTTAGCATTTGCTAGTAGCTGATGATACACATGTACATACAACTGAGTTCCTTACTCTTATACACATGTCTCATGTAATTTGTAACCGGTACAGTATGATATTATACTTGTCCGTCCTGCCACTCGACTCCTGTCCTCCTCCTGACCAGAATTATATAATAATGTCTAATTGTCGAAGGTCTAACTCTTATTATTCCAGAGATGTGTACTTAGTACTTACACTTACAACAACAATATTTAACAAACACAATATTGAGTATGATAAATTATTAATATAGTCTGCCTGTACACCTATTTTTATTAAGGAATTGTTAATTTAATGTCATATTCATATATAAATGATATGATAATGATTCATAATAATATTATTAATATTCGGTTTTGTCGGTTTAAACAGGGCTTCATCCGATGATAAGCATGGCTTTGCATACGCAATACCAGCTGCTATTCAGCTTTCTTTTAATAGCACCAATTTTGTGCGCTATGAGTGATACACCATTTCGAAAATTTGAGTACAAATACTCATTCAAGCCCCCATATTTAGCCCAAAAGGACGGAACAGTACCATTTTGGGATCATTTTGGAAGTAAGTTTAATTTGAGAAAATTAATTAATTAAATGATAGAAAATGCGTTCTCTTTTTTTGTACCTACTTATTAGTTGTGTTTATTACAATTTGCGTAACTTTCATGAACATGACAGTTTACTCTTACGTACATATTGTAAGGATACTTAATTACTTACTAAGACTAATAATAATTTGTTTTACCTAGATGCGATTGCTAGTGAAGAAAACCTTCGAGTCACGCCAAGTCTTCGTAGTCAAAAAGGTGCGTTTTTAAAACAAGAGTGAATGACAAAAGTATTTGTGATGCCTGTGAGCTTTGTTAAATATTGGAAGTTTTTATCTATGATAAAACTTTTGTGTTCTTCTAGGTTCCATTTGGTCTAAGCTGCAAACTACTTTCGATTGGTGGGAAGTTGAAATTGTATTCAGAGTTACCGGACGAGGTAGAATAGGTGCCGATGGTCTGGTAAGAGTCTTTTACGTAAATATTGAAATTAACAGGAAAAATATTTAGTTAGCTAACCAGTGCAAGTGGCTGGATGAAATGGTTTCCGTATGCGGTTGGAATATTTTGGCAACAGACCAGATTTTTTCCTGTATTTCTTCAATTTCGGTATGTGATCTGTCTGTGGCTCACGCATCCTTTCTATTTATTACTTTCTAGGCTTTCTGGTTTACAAATACCAAGGGAGTCGAAGGACCCGTATTTGGCAGCGCTGACGAATGGAATGGTCTTGGTCTGTTTTTTGATTCTTTTGATAATGACAACAAGCACAATAACCCTTACATCATGGCCATGGTTAATGATGGAACAAAACAATATGACCATCAAAAGTAAGTTTTTGTCGTTTATGTGAATTTGTGAACACTGAGTTTCTTAAGGGTCGTCATTTTTAGAAGTCTGCGATTTCACGCAGATGGTCAGTATTAAATCCGTTGATTGGCCTAAACTACTTATGCTATTTAGTCCGTGGCTAAACCATGATTGAGAGTTGGTTGCATCATGCATCCATAACATCCATAAGAGTTTTACAAATGTGGGACCTTGAGAAACTCCACAATTACCGGGTTGTATGACATTTTAAGTTCACGACTCAGTAATAATATGTCAAAGCTTTGATCTAATTCATATCAAGTCACTTTTATCGTATTTACTCATATCAAACTAAAGAATTGCAAAATCTAATATAGCGATGGTTCCACCCAACAACTTGCTGGATGCCTCAGAGATTTCCGTAATAAACCGTTCCCTGTAAAAGCAAAGATTTCGTATTTCAAAAATGTTTTGTCTGTTATGTTCAACAATGGAATGAGCAATACTGAAGGAGATTACGAACTTTGCCTTCGCGTAGAAAATGTTTATTTACCCACTCGAGGCTTTTTTGGAATTTCTGCAGCCACTGGGGGACTTGCCGGTTTGTTCTCTGTTTATTTTTATTTGTATACAATTGTAAACGTTATTGATTGCTCATATTATGATTTAATTTAATGTTCGATGCAGATGACCATGATGTCCAAAAGTTTATGACATGGAGTGTGGCAGCTGATCAAGCAGGCTATGTTCCCGAAATTGGTACAGCGGACCAGCAAAAGTTTGAGCAAGAATTCCAGCAGTATCAACAACAACTAGATAAGAAGAAAGAAGAGTAAAAATTTCCCTTTATAATCGTGAATTATTATTTTTATAAATTACGAATGAGGTTTCTATTTAAGCTATTATTTTTCAGCTACATTAAAGAGCATCCGGAAGCCAAAAAGGAAAAAGAAGATGATGATTGGTTTGAAGAAGAACAAATTCGAGAACTTCGTCAGATATTCCAAGGACAGTCTGATCTTCGAGGATTAGTTCAAAACTTGGGACGGAAATTAGATGAAATCGTTGGTCGACAGGAAACTACTATTTCACTTGTCTCTAGTCTCCAGCAAGGTGGAGTTGTTGCCCACCAAGGTAAAATCGCAATGATAATTAATTAACAAAAATATTGCCGTTGTAGTAGTGTTAGAGCAATGATGCTAATCTTAGGACACCTTTGTATCCTCAATACAGGAAATGATATGAATTTATATTTCTGAGCTTGGTATATTTAACCAGTTAAAACTTTGAAACTGCGTAATTATTTGGTGCTTAAACCTTGCTTTGAAAGATATTACTTTAATGAATAGGTGGCCAGGTTCCAGTTTCGCAAGGTGTTCCACAAGCAAGCCCCATTCAAAGGCACGAAGTTGACAACATTCTTGCTGCCAGCAGAGAGCTTGTTGCTTCTACAAGAGAGATCAAGTTAGCGTCAATTTGTAAAATAGTATACATTATGTAGTTTTAATTTTTGCGTTCGTCGGGAATTTTGACTGTTGTTTGTAATTGTTTAGGAATCTGTTGGTGTCCATTAATTCTAAGCAAGATCAAGCTAAGCCGGGAAGTTACGGGAACTTTGATTTTAGTGGATCGGTTAATGAGGTATATGCATTTATGGAATGGATAATTGTTTTCAGTATTTGATATAATGTCTTTCGACTAAATGATAAATCTTGTGTATTTATAGCTGAGAGAGGGCATTAATGGGCTGAAACGGGATGTGGGTGTCGTTTCTCAACGAGTACATTCACAACCTTCTACAGGAGCTTTGGATGGATGTCCAACAGTCAGTTGTGTATCAACAACGGTTGTAGTCGTAATGGGCCTTCTCCAAATTGGTGTCGTTTTAGGCTATATGATATATAGAAATAGCAAAGACAACCAATCTAAGAAATTTTATTAATATTGCCAGCAGTTAATTCTAAATTGGAAATCGTCAGCGTTCATTTCATTTAATCATGTCAATCACATTTCTCAAAGTTCTAACTCTTTCTACCTAATGTTGATATCAGGTGCAATTAATTCAGTTAGAAACGTTAAGCGATTGAAGTTTTCTATGGTAAATTATTCGCCGATAAGTTTTTGTCCAACTCGTCGATACACTACTTGCAAGTTAGACATTTATTCATTTCATAAACGCTAATGTAAAGCATATGATTGGAAACTTTACATTCCCTGATAGTCATTAGTAAGCAAAGCATAATAAACGACTGAAAATAATTTTTACCTTTGATTCTGTAACTCGTTTTGTATGGTTTTAAGGAATCCAATATCAAAATATTGAACTGTTTATAAAATACTATTTCGATTATTGATTAGATGTACTTAGATATACATACGTAAAAATCACAGCACAGAACATTACTTTTTGAATGATTAGGAAATGGAAGCTTTTAATCGGGAAGTAGTTTGATATTATATGGTGTATTTATTTGCTGATGTTTTTGGCCTAACTTTCTACATATAATTTCTTGTATATTATAAATACTAAATGTTTCCGTAGGTCTGCGATACCGATTGGCTGATTGTAATGATCCATTTCATTCGTTGATGATATTTATCTTTAAGTATAGGAATTGATTGGTTTGTTTCGCCTGGTTTTGCTCACTTTATCCTTTATCTAACAAATTGAACTTTACAGTCGACGATGATTATTCTTGCCCTTGTAATCTGTAACTTTGTATTTAGAAGGCTTGTTAGTTTAATCAGTTCTTTAGCTTACAAAAACCTTGAATTTTATTTAATTTATAAATAGGTGAAGGGTAACTTATAGTGTTGCACAAAACTGCAATTATAAGCAGTTACGTTTGTCTCTGAGTTCACTGGTACTAATTTTCAATGAGTGCTTATAAACTTCAAAAGTTAACCAAAACCATCAAGCACCAAAACTAAAAAGAGAACTGACTGGCTCAGCAATGACAAGGATGAAAAACCTTATAAAATTAAGAAATTAATAGATAGTCTAACCTATTTATAGGTTGTTGAAGATGTTTGTAACAGAACAATATATTTTTGGCTTAATGGCAGCAGAGACTCAAGAAATGTGTGATTTTTATCACATTGTGTGAATCGGATGAATGAACATTTAATTTAGTGCGTAAGTGCGTATAATTCTAAGAGTAGCGTAGCGTAGGTTTAACTAAGGGTATGTAGCATTAGCTATTATTAGTTAAAACTCTATTTATACATATACATACATCAGTTCAATTCAATATGTGTTAGTTACAATTGCAAATATTAACATGAATCAGGAATTATAACTTAATACATAAATGCTCTTAAATGTACCACCTTTTAAGTCGTATTCGTATTAGATGAGTTCTTACATGAAATTGGGTTTGATAATGTTCCACGTATAAAACTACCACGATGTCTGTAAACTGGGAAGAGGGTGCGTGAAAGTGAATGTTATGTGTAAAAGTGTAGTTCATTAGTGTGCACGTAAACATGTCTGTATTTAAATAAAGTTAGTAATAGCAAGGTAAAAAATGTTACTATTTTAAGGATTTGTGTCAATTAGTAATTAAGATAATTCTTACTTCATACGTGTTTTAAAAAGAAAAACAGTAAAAGAAATCGTGCAGTAATACTATATGCCAATGAAAATGTAAATTATTTCTATGCAATGATTTCTAGTTGTACATTTGTGTACCTATATGAAAACTGCATAATTGATCGCTAAAATAATATAATTGAAGAAGGAGGACGATAATAATCTTTATCAAATAATAACTGTTGTCCCATTTATTATCAGTGAGGAATAGGGATGTCTCCATAAGTAGGTTGTTATAAAATTACAATATTTATATCAAAACTAGGTTAGGGAATTGAATACTTGACTTGTGCTGCTTACCTAGTTGATCTTAAAGGATCACATTCAAAAGTAAAGCTCTCGTTTCTTCTACAGGAGGTGCAGGCCGAATTTCAGTACCATCAGTCCTGCATTGGCCCAAAAGTCTTCTAATCGTGTTGCAAGATGAATCGCTCAATAGGTTATTAAGAACTGTCACCAGTGGAGCGGCCACTCCAGTACCAAAAGATTCATCGACAATTCCGGAGAAGTTTCCTCTAATGGTATGCACCAATACATTCCCAATTTGGTTAATAAGAGACGGCGGAGGTCTTTGTTCCTGCACTGGTGCTGCTGCAGTTTCACTGGGTGTCTCTTCTTTAGCTACTGCAGGAACAGCAGGGGTATCGTCGGTGTTAATCAGCAAAGGGCTGGATTCCGGTTCAGGCAATTCAGGCGCCACTGTCTCAGGCTCCGGAGGACGGGCTGTTGTAGCTTCAGGAACTGTAACTACAAGAACATAATAGTTTTGCTTGTCGTTGTCTTGCTTTTCTTGGCCCGCTTTTGATATTACACTCGAATACTTAATCAAAGTCTGAAACAATAGCAAATATCCAAATAAATATTTGTTTAAATTATTTTTAGAGATTATTCATGCATTTAGCTTCTTACTTCATTTTGGTATAGGTTTACTTTTCGTCCAGGGGGGATCGGCTCCGATTTACCAATCTGTAGTTTTTCTGATGGGTATAATTGTCTATTTCTTATTGGACTTCCGTAGCACTGTAATAAATCGACAGTAATAAAAGGATCAGGGATCGGTCAAAACGATTTATATAGATTAGAATTCTATGTAATGTGTATGCATGTAAACACATAAAGGAAGAGCAGTTCGCAAAGGAAAAATATTTTTCATTTACCAAAGAGATCATAAACAAAATTGAAATCGACACCAGTAAGTTTCTCATATTCGCCGACGAATTTTCCGAAATCGAGGGTAAAAAATTTGCACTAGAATATTAACTCAAACTCCTCTGGTATTCTGGTAATTAGATTCGTTGGGCAAATCCAATGTGCGTTCAAGTCTGCTTTCCTCATGAAAATAAAATCGCTATATATACGTCCGTGTGGTTTACAGAGTAGAGACTGCGTGTATGAGGTTCATATATAATTTTATGTATAATGCATTCATGAATATTCTTATTAATTGCCGACCTCACATGCACATTTTGCCCGTTTTTGTATTCATTAAACAGGCAAAAATATGCTTTAATTATAACAATACATGTGTTTTCTTCAGCTACGGTTCCCCCACGCTTCATTTGACATTATTTGTTTATAGCAAGTACAGTGAACACTCACACGCATGCTAAACTTGTCAAAAAATAACATGCTGTTTAGGGATTTCCTAAGTTCAATACCTAATTTGAGGGTCGGCCCATGGAACTTTCACTTCGACTCTATTTTCTATAACAATTTTGATACAAGTCTTGCAACAACATATTATGGTTTATTCACCTTTGCATTATTTTGCAACGAATCGAATAACAATGACCTGTCAAACTTGCACAACCCAGCAATGTGCTCTTCTAAGTATCTTGACTACATCTGCATGTCTTCTGTCAGGCCGAATTAATGAATATAGTTTTGGGATTTTAACCTTGGCTCTTTTATTTGTATGCTTTAGTTTTTTATTAAAGATTTATGTAGGTATATTTCGACCTAAGTATGTAGTACTAGTTGTTGAATTGAATTGAATCGCGTACACCAAAGGATTTGCATAGTGAACCCTTTTGGCCTTTAATACTTTGAACCGACCTGTATATTAAAAGCCTAAGGAAGAATTCTTCATATCGACAAAGTTCATAGTATACCTACCTACCTACCTATATTATATCTAATAGAATATCCCAACAATAATGATACATTTACAGATTAATATAAGATTAAAGCATCCATTCGTGTACCTTGTACCTACTAAAGTATCAAATCATACAATTCCAAACGCCCGTTTTGTCATGTCTCAAGTCAATATTGAATATCTTAATTCTCGCCTCTCGGTGTGTTCCCCACTTAATTCCATACACTATACTGATACAGATAATAATATGTCGGAGCAATAAGACACTACTACTTACTACTCGAGCAGCAGGTAAATATTTTTAGTGTTCCTTTGATTGATTTTTATTATTTTTAACTTCAATCTTCTTACTAATCCTCTAAAACACCATTGCATTGTCTATTTCAGGAAGAAGAAATATACAAAACATAACAAATACTATTTCCACGTTGAACATACCAAACAACATAAGTAGTTAGTACCTATAAATGCTCTGAATCTCCAGTGGGAAAATAATAGGCTGTAAATGTTTTAATTGTACTCAATAATAACAGCACAAGGGTCTATTCAATACGGAATATTAATTAAAGCATTGTTAGCCAGTGTCCTATCTGTGTATACATAAAATTACTGAAGTACTGTATTTGAATAAATTACCATATAAATATTCACTACAATAATAACTGTTATGAATTGCGGGACATTCCGATAACTGCAATGCATCCTAATAAGTGTAGCCTAATAGTTGCAATGGTATGGTGGTACGAGTGGTAGCTTTTCTTCTAATTTAAGTTTCCATTCATCTAGGAATATTATATTATTATAAAGAGCAAGATGGAGTTAAGGGTAGGTAATGGCGATGAAAAACTTACTTTGTATCATTGTTGTACTTTGTACTACAGCCTTTATAGCACAATGATCATAAACTGCTCATCTTTTTACCATTACTCTACAAAATCCAACGCTAAGTAAATATATTTATAAAATCCTGTGTATGAGTGTGATACTAGAAATAAATAAGGAAACCTACATCAAAAATTGTCTTTTTTAATCAAAAACAGCTTGCAATTGTATCCTTTCATCTTTTAACAAATTGGCAAATGTTTTTTGGAACATGATTGAGATTTATGTCGCAAACCATTCTATCGGAAACTATATAGATGCTTTTGTTAAGAATAACTACAAACAGAAGCAGAAGGCAGAGTCATTAACACTTGTTGGCAGACAGGAAAGTAAAGAATTCTAAAGTAAGTTATAATAAAATACATCTGAGAATGTAAACGCGAGGTAACTCACATAGCTAATAATTGTATTCTTCGTAGGAGATAGAGACGCCTTTTACTGGACCAGATTCATTTTGTAGTATTTACGCGTCACGTTCAACAGTACACCATACACCCACCTTATTTACTTCATGTAACCTTAGGCAAGCTTCCTGGGAAAGATATGTAATGTTGACTCTTCGAGTAGTAATAAATATGTGACATCAAAGGTGAAAAAAAGAAAGACAAATGTAAAGAAGTGTGGAAATGAAAGAGGATCCGGTGTCAAGCCCCCAGAGAATATGTCTTAAAAGCATCATTATGAGAATCTCTGCAAAATTTATTAATTTCTTTCTCATTCTGTTGACTCAGAATGGGACGTGAGAAGGTTGAACAAAAATGTATGATTCCATGTGTTATCCATCTGCTTCCAAATGAGAAATTACTTGCTATATAAATAGAGGAACTTCTCAACAGTTTTCAGTTTCAGTTCGGCTCTCTTTATTAGATCAGTCTCAATTTTCTTTTCAGGAAGATAAATACTGATTGGGATAATCAGTGTTACCCTTAGGAAACATCATGCAGAGATCCATTTCCTATCTAGCCATTTTTGGCCTTGTTGGTAAGATTCTCATTTTTGAAAGTTCTATCGCTATTAATTGTAAAAATATCGGTTTGTATTAATCGGAAATCCTTCTCTTACAGTTATTTGCCTCACAGGTATTATATTAACCAGTGCACAAGACTTGTCAATGAGTGTTGATGGATTACGTTGTGATTCTTGTGGATCAGAATGCAGTCGTATGTGTGGCCAGAGGCAATTCAGAACTTGTTGTTTCAATTACATCAAGAAAAGGAGCGATCCGTTATTAGCAAGAGTTTCAGGTAACAGTCTCGTTTTTACCTACTTATTACGTTATTAGATTTGTCCAATTGGATTCAGAAAAAGTTTAGAAAAAGCATTTGATATTTTCGACGAATATTTCAGGATCTCAATCAAAGCATGGTAGAAGAAGCATATCCGAAGAACTCCCTCTTTCTCAAGATGCTGCAGCTTTAGCTTACGTTCTTCCTGGTCCACAAATATATTTCTCAAGTGTACAAGATAGGGAACCCACTGTCTACCACGACCTGTCATTCGCTCAATCGAGAAGACCTTCCGTGGATATCTAATTCGTCATGCTAGAAACAGTTATATTTAAGGACACGTCACTAATGTGAAGATTCCAGCTACTTATATGCTAATAATCCAATCCAACATATTAGCGAGTAGATTAGACATAATTATAATATCCATCCCATTTCATGTAAGTACCCAAACTTTATCCTTGTCACTGCAATACAATAGTAGCCTGTAGGTTCCATGTACATGCTATAAAGTTGTGGATGTGGAATAATGTAACTCGTAATTGTCGAGTTGATGTAAACAAACTCAATTAAATGAAAACAAAATACACATTGTGTAAATACAAGAACTGATTTTCAGATTTTCATCCTTTAGTTATACCTATTTATTCGTTGAAAAATTCTTCTATGTCTTGTCTTTTAAACACCAAGAACGCCAATATGATATTTAAATAATGGTACCTACTTAGTTTGTCCATACCGATTTCAGTATCCAGGGTGGAGCATAAAAATACAATCTATTTACATGACAGAGCTAGTCCAATGATTATTTCATAACCTTGAATAAGTATAAACTATTGAATTCGCATTTTACATAAAAACATTTTGTTTTTGATAAAGGCAACCTGTTATCTTCTCATTTCCATTCCGTAGAAAGTCGTGGAAAATGAGTTGAGACGCATCATTTTAGTATACCTAATCTACCTTCTGCGAAGAATACATGATATCCGTATAATGCAATCTGTTCTTTGCAAATGCTATTGATATAGGCATAAAGAGACAGAGTTTCTTTCTTTAAAATAAAGGCTTTTGTTTGCAACTCGTAGAAAGCAGGATAAATAAATAAATAGGTTATAACGAGATTTAATTATGTTAGAATTCCATTGAAAAGAATGCAGAATCCCTAAAACAGACATTCCTATTCCGAGAATGGGTAAATATTTGACTATTTTATGAGTTTGTTTTACGCTTCTGTACACAAAAGTTAAAAAGAGATGTACATATCGGTACTACGTGAGGAGTAGTGACTAGTGGGTGTAGTTGAGGTAAAAAGATTTAGCAAGGATTTGTTCATTGGACGTAGAGGATATGTAATGCGCAATGATAATGATTGTCTAGTTACAAGAGTTCTAATGTTAGCGATCTCGGAGCCAGCTTCACGGACATATATTAGTGATAGTGAAGAGCAGGACATTGCATCACGGAGTTGACTGCGATTACGTTCCGGCTCTTCTATTTTCCATTGCGAGTGCAGGAAGATTGGGTATTTAGCTGGCATGGGCCGCTGAGTTCTTAAATAAATGCGTGTATGCTAGAGAACACTAAAGTAAGCTAAAGAATAGAGGCGGAATGCGAATCGGACCGAATCCGGATGGAAGATTCCGATCGATAAACAGCATGGCGTGGTGTTCTATTGCTAAGCTCTTTTCCCTCATATTTTCACTTTCTTTCGATCTCTATAGCCGTCCGCTGCTTTCTCCCTGTCTCCGACTTCCTTCTATCTCTCGTGACTAGCTATTACTTTTAGATTTTCTTTCAAGAGAAGAACTTTGAGTGCCATTGTCATCAATAAGTAACCATTCGGTCATGTAATCGAAAAAGACTAGGATGCCTGGATACTCCCATTTCTACTTAAAGCCCCGTCACGTCACACTACATTATCTACATCACTTGGGGAACTATAACCTTTAAATTACTGCCAGAGATTCTTCACTCTTTTACATGACATTTTCGCGTGGCTATAAATACCACACTCCAGGCAAGAATCACTACGCAAATACACATCTACCTACACTCTCTTTATTAGAATACTCTTGCATAGAGCTTCCAATTACATCTCACGACGACGGACGCGATCTACTTTCTCAGGACTTTCTCTACCTGAATTGACTTTTACGATTCACCTTTCTCTCTCTCCCTCTCATTAAACTATCTATCCGTCAGTCATATCTACCTACCTGGATTATACTTTTACCTATTCAGGTGCGTTAATGGACTGAGTTGATTTTCCTGATTGCCGCTTACACTAAACCATGGCTGTGCAGAATCTTGCAGCTGTTCCTACCATTTGTAACAATACTTCGATGGGCACAACCAATATCGCTCATGACGGTCACCAACAAAATCCTAACAACCCTGTTGACGTCTCTGGAATTTTCTCCTTTGGCTTCGGACGAAGACAATATCCGAATCAACATGTGAGGTGGCCATCATTTTCTGTATCGGCAAGATCATTCTGGACAAAGTATTGCTTGCTCTGCACAGTTTGTGGATCAGCGGCCACAATCTTGGCAGGCATCTTCTTGGTTGTTGCCGCTTTGTTTCGTTACTACACTACCTCCATAAATTATTTTGAAACTGTTCCAACGTACATACCAGCTATCTTGGTAAGAGTATAAACTAACTATCAAACCTATTCTAAGATCCTTCTTACCATACAGAAATCTCCACCTTTGACCGTCATATTTATAACAAAAGATACTGATACAACTACTTTTTTCATTGCTAGCTTTCCNGAATAAACTAACTATCAAACCTATTCTAAGATCCTTCTTACCATACAGAAATCTCCACCTTTGACCGTCATATTTATAACAAAAGATACTGATACAACTACTTTTTTCATTGCTAGCTTTCCATTTGTGGCGTCAGTACCATCGCTTTTTCTTGCAAAAGAAATCGAAACATCATTCTGGTGAGTTTTCAAAAACAAGCTTAGCTTAGCTAATTATTCCAGTATCTACTTCTTTTATAGGTCTGTGCTATACCATACATGTAGCTGTGGGTCATCTGTGTATAGACACGACATCACATTATATGAAGCATGTTTGTATATTGTAAATAGATAAATAATTTGATCATTGGGTGTAATCTATCTGCAGTTGCGGATCACAGCTTGCTGGTCTTTGGTTAGCGCAGCGCTCTCCTCAGTAATTACAATTTCAACGAGCCTGATCCACATGAATCGCTTACAAACGTTGAAGGAGTGCGTTTACACAAAAAGTCCTCCAAGCTGTACCTGCTTCAGTCACAATTTTGGCATGGATGGATCTGAAGCTGGAGGTAAAATGATTGCTTTACATCTGCTAACCATTATTAGGTTACCCTTGCAAATGTAATTTCATCCTCGCAACAAGAGGATGAGTCGAAACGAAATAAACTAAATGAAATCATGTTTATTCAGTTCCCCACTTTGTTTTCGAGAATACACCGGACTGCGATGTAATCCATGGAACATTATACTCTTGTCTTCGAGCGGTTTTCGCGATTTCTGTTGTGGCAGTTCTGCTATCGATCTTCCTGTGCATGCTGCTCTATCAGCTAATAGGGTATATATATTTTTCTGACAATAACAGACTAAAACATCAAATAATAACATCAAATGAATCAATTAACCTCTGCTCCACTTATGCTTACAGTCATGAAAGGAAAAAAGCCTACTGGTCACGAATCCGACGAATCAACTCAGACTGGAGTGCGGATTTTATAGCCTGTCTGGCCAGGTAATGAAAATACATTTTAAGAAAACATAGGATAGTTGTTTTCAGAGGAATTGCTAATTAACATAGTAAATCATATTCCTATTTTGACGTATTCATATTATATTCATATTCATGTTTTGTTGTTTTAATTTTCATATCCATATAAAATATGACATGACAGTCCTTTAGGGTAATTATTGTATGATTCTGTAGACCTATGCCACGAGAACGGTCAAGTCTAATGCCCCTAATGCTGTCTCCATCGACATCACAGCCACCTCAAATGGGCCCACCTTCTCACAACCAGCAGATGGGTGCACCCCCAATGTGGGGTCCTCCACCTCCCTACGAAGAAGTCATAAGGGAGGAAGAGTCGTCCGTTCCGATGCCGATGCCAATGCCGATGCCAATGCCAATGCAACTCCCAAAGCCAATTACTTTGACTGCTCCGCAAACGATCACAATTCCGGCATCGGCAACAACAATTATAACAGTACCCTCTATGCCCACAGCCATTCCTTCAAGTAATTTAGGCAGCGGAGGGGGTCCCATTAATTACTGCAATGGAGGCGACGGATTTTTAAGTCCTCATCCTTTTAGCCCGACGATCACTTCAGTCGACCCAATAGCTTTATTCCGTCAGCACCAAGAAAACGTGCTATCACACACTCAACAGCAGCAGATGTACAACAATCAAAACATGCAAAGAAATGTCTGTCAAGTGCACGGACGTCCAAATTACAGTCCAATGCGTCCCGTCATACGGATAATCGATCAAAACAATCAAAACATTTCCATACAACAATCAAATGTCAGTTATGCCAACAGAGAAACTCAAGACGCATCCACACTTGTGACGACGAGTAATATTGAGGGGGAGTACCCCGATGAACAGGAAAATAGTAATGATACCAAAGACTTTAATTGTGATTCCGATGATTCAAATAGTGTCAGTATTAGATTCAATGCTAATTCTCAGGTTGGTCAATGTAGTGTAGAAAATGTAAATACGCAGTATAAAGAACCGTCAGAAACAGAGGAGAAAATCATTAACGTTATCAGCATCCCTGAATTCAGTCATCCAAATCTATCCACCTATAACAACAACATTAATACTAGTAATAATACTAAGATTTCTTTAGCTACTCAAAGAAACAGCTCTCTTCCCTGTAGTCCTATGATGAACATGAAAAAATACTTCAGACAGAAATCTGCGGAAAATGTTCACAACCTAGATAAATCCACTCCTACACCCTTTTCATGTAGATATAATCGAAGACGAAACGAGTCTCAGAAAAGTATCACCAATATTGATATGAATTTAAATCTGACAAAGTAGTCGGACTGACTGCAATTCCTCTCGTCGTGCTCCAAAAATTCAGAAATTACACCAAAGCCAAAGAAATATTCAAAGTTACTACTATTTACCTATACTAAGTCACTAAGTATGTACATTATTGAATTTCATTTACAGATATATAGGATCTACCACTTGAACCAACATAGTACATAGCATATAGTAGTAGTGCGTAGTATCATTAGTAGAGAGAGTCGCAAAGTAGGTAGCTATGTGTGCTATAATAATATTGCTACATGGAGCAACGTATAGCTTAGCAGTAGGCAAGTGTGTAGTCCACGTTTAGAAAAGGATAAACATTTGCAATTTTAGTGATGTTGAATGGTGAAGGTAAAACATGTTTTTAAAGATGACGTGCGGACGAATTACACGTAAGTGTGCATTTTACTGACTGAAAACAAAATTCAAATCGATACATCCGTATATGTAGGATCTACAAACGCTTTACACAATATACAGATATATATGTATGTGTATATCCACAGCAGGGAAATATCGCCATGTACATCCGAAATCGATTTATCCGTCGTAGAAGGGCTATGCAATGAACCGGTGAAACCTAACGTAACCCAGAGTCAGTATTATTTAATGTAAGTGCTAAAAAAGCCTGCCAAACTGAATTACTTTCCCTGTCAGTAGCTGATGACGTTAGTAGCTATGTCGAGGGAATATGATTAGATAGAGAACACAATATAAATAGGTACCATCAAATTCACTTGTCTTAAAGCAACATCATAATAGTATTAAATCTGTATGAAATGTAATTTTAGAGAGGTAGCATATAATAATGTTATTATACTAATGTTGCTACGTACATCACTTGAGTATAAGCAGATACTGATGGATATTGAAAAACAAACGACTTTCTATATCAAAACTAATCACTACATCAATTTAACTAATTATATAAATATAGCCGTAGCTTAGAAAGATCCTTAGAAGTACACTTACAAAGAGAGATCAGAAGAAATTTGATAGAGTTGGAATATATTATGTGAAAGAGGCACAATTAGCTATTGAAGGTTGTACTTACATATATTTAACTATACAAGTTCGCCGAGGGAATTACAGGCATAAGTAGCTCTACTATCAGATCAAGTAAATCTTAAACACAGATATATTCTGAATAACACAGATATACATAATGTAAGAACGTAACGATAGTAGTAGCTACTGCTTTTGCATTGACGTATATAACTCAGTTAGTATGTAGCTCAAAGTACATAATGTAGCTAAGCAGGTGTAGGATGTTTTAGTGCACAGTTGTAGGCAATTACAAAGGAAGGAGATTAAGTACATTAATATTACTGCCTAAATTATTATGGGTGACTAATTATTATTATTAATTATTGTTAGCATCTTATGATCTGAATACCTAAATGTAATTCAGAAGACGAATCTAATGAAAGTTACTTATAGACTGTAGTGTAATAATATTATGGTACTATGTTGTGACATTATCGAGTGATAGGTTAGGTGTAGGTACGTTATTATAAATGTGCATATTCTCTATAGTTTGCTAATTAGTAATTAATTGTTGTGATTACGAGTACATGAGTGTAAGATACATTATACAGTTAGTACAAGGACACCGTCATGTTATGTATATGTGACAATGTTTATTCCTTATATTAAGTTCATCTGTGATTTTTATCCTTTTGATATAAGTAGAGACTAATATTTGTAATAAGCATTTTCTAGCTCTATTACTTTTTCACCATTTTGAACTCATTTACTGTCTCCCTAACTAAATGGTAGAAATTATCTTGCTCCTGGAAGATAATTTGTAGCAAAATCATGGTATTGTACTGTTTAATTAAAAAATGTACTAGTTGTTACTGTATATAAGTTATTTACATAAGCTACTAATTAAGTGGCCGTTAAACATTTCAAAAGGAAAATTATATGATTAATGTTACTGTTAAAGTCTATTAAATTCCACCTCATTTACTTTTTGAAACCAACTTCAAGTGAACTAGGTATCAATTTATGTACTGCTGCATACTCCCTCTAATTACTTTTCCATCTGTCCATCTCCAAGTATTCGTTGCATGTTGTGCATATTGTTTTATGTCCATATGTATAGTTACCATCAATTTACTATTATAGTAATTCAAAGGAAACTGCTACCTCAAATGTTACCCGAAGAAAATCAGATCAGGACAACTAAATAAGCT
>JABASI010003028.1:0-17654 GCA_019776505.1 Tomocerus nigrus | reverse complement strand
TTCCATACAAATTTTACAGCATACATTACCTTTCTTTCCAAGACACTGAATACATTGAATTTTGACAATAAAAGATTAACATCAAAAAATTTCTTTTTTATACGCTTCTTATTATAACAATATTTCATTTTACATAATCTAGGATAAAAGTAGTGTACCACAAATCTATAAATTTTCTCATCTATAGCATTTAATTGAAGCTTAGTTTGTGTAGCCCAAATAATTAAACCATAGTCAGAAATTGATAATACAAAGGAGTTTAGGAGAGACTTCATAACATAGACAGGCAGGAATCTTTTTATCCTATATAATCTACCTAATGCACATTTAGTTTTGTTGTCAACATGCTCAAGGTGTTGTTGAAACGATAGCTTAGAATCAAAGATAACACCCAGATATTTAAACTTATACACTAACTTTATTTCTGTATTACCAATCATTACTGGATCATAAATCATAGTTTTAGCTTTACGATCATGTGACTTGTGGAAGATTATAAATTGTGTTTTTTCCAGACTGATTGTTAAATAATTTTTGATACACCAATTATTTATACGCTCTAAGTTGCTATTAATTTTTTGTATAGCTTTAGATTCATGCACAAAGGAACTTCCCCAGTGAAAATGATTTACGATTATTATGAGTAATAGTCCCATTGAAATACTCATAAATTCATCAACTTTAATTTGGTTTCTAAATCACAATTTTTAAGACTAAATAATAATTATAAGTCGTAGTTAGTAAAAATTATCCAACAAACGGTTTTCCCGATGCATTATATACAAGTATTTTTAGGCCTTTTCCTACTGAAAAGCGACATTAGATGGGGATCATTAATGGAAATGAGATAGAGAGTATTAAAATTTAAATGCTGGTAATTGTTCAAGGAGCTACTTGAAGCGATCTGAACAGAATTCCAAATTCTCAACTTTTTTAATTTGTTCTAAGAAAAATATCTTGTTAGGAGCTACTTATTAACAGTTAGTTCTGCATTTTTAGTGATGATTATATAAATACTAATCGTAGAGACGATTAAGGCTATTACATTTGCATTTATAAATAAATTGATTGCGAATCGGCGAGGGATATAATAACGATAGTAGCAATTTATGTACTTGCAAAGGTACAATACTTTCTAGTAGGTAATGATTTAAGTATTTAAAACCATTTTCCCTACTTATTATGAATTCCTGATAATTATAATATTAATTAGTATTTCTAAAATATATATTTCAATAACCCACTGCAAAAACGGCTGTAAAAATGCAGCGGTTTACATGTTGATTTGTATTATGTTATTATGTATGTGTATACATTTGATTTTCCTGTTAATTTACATTTTTTGACATACAGTGAATTTTGACACGTGGATGTCAGATCTATAAAAAAATTCATGAAAACCAAATAAAACTGTCAATATTGGCACTTTGGCACTACCTGTTATATCGGTAGACCTATTTTACCAAACAATTGTTTAGGGGGGAGGAACCCCCCTCTGACGCTTGGGGTCCTACCTGACTTAAAATAGCTATTAAGTAACACTACGTTAATGGTTACAAAAGCTTAACCACCAAATTTCATTGCGACCTTCCAATTAGCTTCTAAAATATTCATCTCCAAAGTCATTCTTTGGCCAATTTTTGTTCTAATTTGAGCCTCAAAATAACGCTAAGTATATTTCAAAAGGGTGCAGGATTGCATGTTTTAATTATTATTGTAGGAAAGTAGTTTACTCATTCATAAAGGAATTGACCCTGGGACAAGTCTGGAAAGATAGAGATTTTCGAAATTTGAAATTCATGGACCAAAAACACAAACTTTTGAATCAAATGTCTTAAACCGTTCATGAGTTATCGCAGCAACGGACGGACAGACAGACTGGGTATGGTATTCCCATAAATCAGCTACCGCTGCTTAATAATATAATAAGGAACAAAAAAGTTGGCATCATTAACTTGATTTAACAATGCCGATTACCTCAACTAGATTTTTCTTACAGAAACCCATTGTAACCGATTCAAACGTATTTAACCTTACCAGTATCCAGATTTCTATGTAGTTGCTTATTAGCTCAGCTCAAAATTCTGGGGACTCTAAACCCTGAAGTGTAAGTGTTTAATTTCAGTTTATTTGGTACATTTATTTATATTATATCGATACATACTAAGTACAGTCCTCCGACCTATTTACACACTGAATTTTATACATTTTGAATTAAAGTCCTAATATTGAATTACGCTTTAATAGTCATATCATAATATTATTATTTACTCGTTTACATGTTATCTACTTTCGGCATCAACGCACATTTAAGTCATTGAAAAAATACCACCCTATGGAGTTCCAGTCACAAAATAAAAAGAAAATCCCTAAACCTAAAGGTTTTTATTTTCAATATTTAGCTTCAAAGCGTTTTACTATCTTCCAGCAGATCGTTGCCTAAATACATTTCCTAATTACTAATTATAAATTAATATACATAGTAAGAACGTTATGAATGCCTTATATTATGCAATACCTGAATATTTTCCAAGGAGTTGTCTCTGAATTTCCACATAATATTATTTGGTATGGTATGACAAGTATTTAATGTTTTGAAACTTTATTTTGTCAGGGGTATGGGGCACTCGTCACACATTGGCACTTTTAGGTTGCTGGGCATTTGCCATTTCATATGCCATGAGATGTAACTTGTCTATGGCAATAGTTGCAATGGTCAATTCTACAAAGAGTGCAACGAAACTGCAACCTAAATTACCCGTGTTTAAAAGCGATATCTGTCCTGCTTATTATTATGAAGACACACTGGGGAAGGAAAAACTGTCTGCCAACGTAACTAACGATTCGTTAATAACAAATTACGGAATTCAAGAAGGACATTCACCGCTCATGGTTGAAACTCGTCGTGATCCTACGTTTAATTGGGATGAAGAAGAACAAGGAATTATTTTGTCGTCTTTCTTTTGGGGTTACATCGTAAGTCAAATACCTGGAGGATGGTTGGGTCAAAGATTTGGGGGGAAATGGCCAATGGGAATAGGGTTGCTCGTCGCTGCAATTTTTGCGTTGCTTACACCATTGGCAGCTGCAGCTGGAAAGAGTTATCTTATTGTTGTGAGAGTAATTCAAGGACTGGGAGAGGTATATTTACTTTATGCGACCCTTATAAAACGATTTGCTTAATGTACTCAAGCTTTAATTATTTTGTTAAATGAATATAATTACTTAAAGGGTACATCATTACCAGCAATGCATGCGATTTTAGCTAAATGGATACCTTCGGAAGAACTGGGTCAGCTCTCAGCATTCGTTTATGCAGGTAAGTATCCAGAGATTCATTAGCATGAAATCATGAAAAATATTTTATGGGAAAAATCTTGGTTCGTTTCAGGAATGCCCTTAGGGACAGCCCTCACAATGCTAATCAGTGGGCAAATAATTCATTATTTGGGTTGGCCGATTGTATTCTATGCGACAGGAATAACTGGTGTCGTATGGTTCATCTTGTGGACGTATTTCATTTACTCAACCCCTACAAGTAATCCAAGAATTAGCAATGAAGAACTAAGATACATTCAAGATTCTATCGGAGACCAGAGCTTAGAAGTGAGAACATTAATACGAAAGATTTTTTCCATATTTCTATTTATTGAATTTACATTAATTGGTTTGGGCAGGAAATACATTTGTAACAGATGTGTAATGGGTCGCTGTATAAATACAATTGAATTACTGATGAACTTTTCAGGTAAATATGTCAATTCCATGGAAAAGTGTTCTGACATCCGCTCCATTTTGGGCTGTTACAATTGGCCATATTACAGAAACATGGGGTTTGTAATAATATGACAGGGAAAATAATATTTTATATTGAGTTTAGACTGCTTAATAGTAATTGTAAATGAAATTGAATATTTCAGGTCTGTACACGATTATGACAGAATTACCCTCGTACATGGAGACAGTCTTACATTTTGATATGAATGAAGTGAGTGACCAGTTAACTACCCTATTCAAGTAAAGATACCTCATCCCTATTGTATTCAATTTGTGTCAATTTTTCCTATAATTCTTCCCAAATGGAATGAAGTACATTCCATTATTTCCATTTGCATATACTATATACATACATAAATGATGATGCCTACTTTTACATGACATTGCCTTTTTTACGCAGAATAGTGTCATGTCGGGATTTCCTCATCTATTAACTTGGGGTGTGTCAATTGTCCTGACATTAGTTGGTGATTTCCTCATAGAGAAGCAACTTCTATCTATAGCCGCCAGTAGAAAAATCTGTAACTCTATTGGTAAATTTACAATAGTGACTTCCGAATTAATCGAATAATTAAGTTAATAGTATTAATCGAACAGCGGTTTAAGGGACAACTTAATTGTTAATATCTTTTAGCTTTGTGGGGCTCAGCTGCGGCGATAATCGGTGTCGCTTATTCCGGTTGTGATAGAACAATTACAGTGACATTATTAGGATTATGTATCGCTGCATTAGGAGGAATCTTCGGAGGAGTTCAGATAAATGTCATTGATATCGCACCAAATTTAGCAGGGATTCTCATGGGTTTTATAAATACAGCAGCTACAATTCCTGGATTCCTTGCCCCATGGCTTGCTGGGGTTATATTAAAAGATAATGTAAGAAAATTACATTTAAATTCTCCGATTGAAAACTAACCACCACTTAATAATGGGTTATGATTTTACAGCCATCTCTGGAAAATTGGAGATTAGTTTTTCTAATTACGGCAGCAATATCTTTTACTGGAAACCTAATATTCATTATGTTTGCATCTGGCACGGAGCAACATTGGAATAGACCTGCTGCGAATACAAATGAAGGGAATAAAAATATCACTAAAGAAAACAACAAAATAGTAGCTATACTAAACCATCAGAATAATAATCATCGGTAAAAGACAATCAAGCTACTTTTTTTGGAATNACCATCAGAATAATAATCATCGGTAAAAGACAATCAAGCTACTTTTTTTTGGAATAAATTATCATCTTGAGTAATCTTAATGGGCCAAATCATTATATATTTATGTTTTTCCGAACAGAATTCTCGAAAGTATTGAAATCGTCGACATTATCTACAACAGGGACCGCTCCGGTGCCTGATTCTGTTCTATTAACTGATAACAAAACTTAAGACAATAAATGGCTATGGGTACCTATTCTAAGTTATGATCTTGCAAATGAATTTGTTTTCTTTAAATACGCATATAAAATCGTTTAAATCTCACCTTTTTACTTTATATACCTTTGGCTATATAATAGTTATCCAACCATTGTCCAATCATGATCTCGCTGCTTACGTTTAACAACGTGTCGATTTGCTTTACTCTCTGGCTGGTTAATAGCAAGCATAATGTTAAATGAATAATGGTGAAATATCATGGATTAGCAATTGTGACTGTTCGAATAATTAAGAAGTGCCAATTAACTGGAGAAAGTCCTGAATTATATTGCATGCAAGAATAATAATGTGGTGGAGACAAAGACAGTATAATGTATGGAAATGATTTAGAACTACAGTCGTTTATTTATTTAAATCCGTTTTATAATGATACAATGCACTCAGTGCAGTAATTATAAAACGTAGGTAGGTACTTATATTGCCAGCGGTGCAATTAATTGAGTTAATCAAGGTGAGTATATTATATCAATCATTTGTTAATACGAGTTGGTGTGATTCTACGTTTGTTTCCAAATTCGATCCAAGAGTTTCATGTTACAGTTTATCAATACTTGTCCTGAAAGACAATAATAAATTATTATTGAAAATTGTATGAAAATAGTAGGTATACAATTTTTTCATTAATGCATGACTACTACTTCTCTCTTGCTATATCGGAAGTTTTGATATCTCATACTAGTAATTGCTTAAAAGCGTACTATATTAATTTTTATCTATTAAAAATTGTTCCCGATTCATGGGCGATTATCAAACGTTTTAGAATAAACTTACGTTTAAGTTAACGGCCATAACCATAGCCCCCGTAACCACCTCCCCCGAATCCTCCGCCGTATCCGCCACGACCATAGCCGCCATAGCCACCTCCAAATCCTCGTCTGCCGCCAAATCCACCGCCATATCCACCATATCCAAATTGTCTCTTTTGTCTGCTAAGTACTGGTTCAGATTCTATAAGAACAAATTATTTGATACAATATGATCATATTTATATTCCTAAGAAGGCCGTAATAACAATTGCAGAAGTTCTTACCAAGAGGTGCAAATGAGTCGTCATCGGCATCTGACTCCACTGGAACACATTGTACGTAGTTCACAAGGAGGATAGTAGCGAAGATAACCGCGATTAAAACGATTGCTGGTTTCATCTTGACTTTAACTAAAACTGATGACTTAGGGAACTTCGGAAGCAAACTATATTATAAAGTGAGCAGTTCCTTTATTGCGTTCTAATGGAAGAGATTGCGTCGAATGCTTTACCTATCTCCAAAATCACCTTTTATACACTGCCAAAATTGCTTCGTCTTGCAAATTATTTATGGTGTTCTCTTTAAAAAAAATGCGAATGTGTCATGCACTACTACTACCTGCATGTGAAAATCATACTCAATTACAAGGAATTGCAATGAAAATCTGGTAGTGTGTACTACAATGCTTATAACATAACGCATGCATGATGTTGATGTAATTAGGTAGGAAGGATGGGAATCTATCTACACCCTACTGCACCTTCAATTATTAGGTGTATAGTTACTTTAGTTTCTACAGATTGGAATTTCTATTGTTGGAGTTCTTTTGCCTGGAATTTCGGGTACACGAAAGTATAAATTGCTCCATTATCCAGCACATAATAAGGGTTCAGACACAAACTTCTTATTTTAAATCCTCTCCTTAGTACAGTGGAATTCCACTATATTGGCCTCTATTTAAGTTTGCGTCATTGCGTCACGGCAATTTGGAGCTAGACTTACGATTCACATCACAAGTACTAGATTTATAAATTCTCACCGATTTTCTTAGATCAAAATTAGCATTTATTTTTTGTAAGGACATCTTTAAATTCGATTCAGCAGAATTTAAAACAATAAGAACATAGCAGCAATTCCAGGGCTCCTAGCTCCGTCCATGGCTTCATTTAAATAAAAAATCATGCCTTTATAAGAACTACTTGTGCTTTTCTGGAAATTTGTATTATGCACCTTCTCTACAACTCTGTAAAATCGTGTCATTCATTAGTTCTTTGATTAATGTAGGTGTTCGTAAGCAGAGAGATAAGCATTTTAAGTGAAGCAATCGATATTATAATAGTGTTCAATAATAGTTTTAAAACGAAAGGAAACCGTTTTTAAACTCAGCAGTAGGTATGTTAATATTATGACGTTTCATTTGCAAATTTTCGTTTAAAATCGAATTTAGAATTCTACTGTAGAAAATGAAACTTAAACTAGGAGTTACAATTATTTACATAACATAATATACATAACCATTGGAGAAAAACATCCTATCGTGTTAGTCTTTTGTGCTAAATGCGTTTTGGGCAGTATAACTATACATATAGGTATTAAGATTAGGGATGACAATGCAAGTGTGAATAAATAATGAATAAGCACCAATAGTCACGTCTTTTGCACATTTTATGTATTACACTAATCCAACTATTCGCACAAACCACCACTGGGCATCGTCGTAAGACACTCTTAAAAAAGTATTATGAATAGGTTGACAGATTCAAGGCCGTCAAAGCCTTAAGCTTCAGCACGAATGAGATCAGTGGACGGACAAAACATCTCTCATTTACGCTGACTTGCACAATGACTTTTATTCTTTATTCCACTGAATGATTATACCATAGCCATTTCTTTTCAGAATTAGTTAATAAGCAAAAAATATCTATTCAGATTCTGGATTTATCCAGATAATCACATTTGCTCTTTTGAGTCCTCATCTCGTCTCAGTAGCTTATTTACACTTCACACTATCATCGATGAGGTTACTTTACTTGTATGAGAGACAAGACGAAAATTAAAAACCTCAATTGTCTTGGAATGAACTACGTACAATGCAATGTTGCCTACTAAGTAATAGGTAAGAATTAGCAAAAAACGTCAATGGCAAAAATAAAAGATTAACGAAAGGGGATTCCCGATCCATTAAATACAGAAACACTTATTTCCTCAGTTATCAAGAATTCATTCAGTTAATTCTATGCGCGAAATAGCATTTAATGGGTACCACAAAATTTTAATGTTTATACGCTATACAACTTACAATATCAATAGATCCCTTGAGCTTCTTTTTGAAAAAATTATTTCTCAGTTTTCATGCGACTTCCACACACCCTTTGGCCGAGTCGTAATCACCGGACGTTAGAAGGAATTACAGCCTAAACTGAACAGTCTGATGATGTAATAGTGATGATGCATTTAAATACTTAAAAGTTAAAGCTAGCGTCATCATTTCATTTCAAAACTTTCGTCATTGTTATCATTTCTAGGTGACGAGTCTTATACATGATCTACAGTATCCGTCAAAAGTAGGTTACTTTCATATTTATAAAAGTGAAAATTAAGTTTTCTAGAAACATTTTGGAGCGTTATTTATTTTAGGCGTAAAAAGACAATGCCATTTACATGGAGAAAATCCTATGTTAGATTAATTTTGGTTTTTCGCTTGACCTATTGACCTAATGGTAATAGCAATAGTTCACTGGTAAAAATAATACTAAGTGTACACTAGTGCACTATTACTACAGCACCTGTAAAAACTTGAACGGCGTACCACCGTTGACCTTGACCTACTGACCCCATTTTAATGTATGGTTTTCTTTAGACCCTAGTACTAGTAGTGTGTGTACAACATTTGAACCACGTATCTCGATACATTTATGAGATTACCTCAAGATGACCCAGTTGACCCTGTCCACCTTGTCTCAGTCAGTGACCCCATTTTTGAACTCATAGCTACAATTGGCCTCTAGATTACACACATTTGAACGATGTACCTCAATTTGTTCTAAAGTTATCGTGCACAGGGACACACAGACAGACACACAGACAGATAGTAAAAGCATACAGAGCAACTGCGTTACTCTGAATGAAACCGAATAAACCTATTGTTGGAAACAAGGTTTTATGTAACTCTATTAAGTCTCTGGCAAAATAGGTCAGTTATTATTACAGATATGACTTTCACTACGTACATAAGTATATCACATTTCGTATTTCAAAGCAACCAAAACTTTCTCCCTCTTTTGCAGTGAATGAAAATGAACTTTCACTTGACTTTTACTTTTAAGGTGAAAATGGAGTGAAAGTTTAATGTTCTGGAAAACACGTGAAAATTGTGTTTTTGTGTGAAAACACAAAATGTCATTTACAGGGTGAAAGTCAACTAATTTCGGCCCTTCTTATTGCATATATTTATTGTACCTTTACCTATAGGTATGTTTGATTGAACTTTAAACTAAGTAATGCTATCATTGCATATTATGTGATGAATCAATAACTATAGGACTCTTGGATTGTAATGCATGTGTGCACTTAAATATCTATTGTATCCTTTAAAATACCATCAATCAATAATATGCTTTATACTAGTACCAACTAGTACCAAGAACGACTACAATAAAATTATGCTTAGTCCCCATTATTCCAACTCCAACTTGAAAAGGTATAATTTTTCGATAATTAATTGTCTATCACGTACACCTAAACAAAAAGTTGAGTTTAAACGGCTACGTTCATGATGATACGTTCTGGAATAGTAATTTAAGAGACTACATCTCACTACTGTAATACAGGTACTCTATGTAAGTATTTAGTGTGAAGAAAGTCTTCAAAGTAAGTCAAGTAACGAAACATTTTATTAATTTTCTATTTAAATGTAACAAGGAACAATTGCTAAGGAATTGCGTCTTTTCAATTGCCTTAGTTGAGCTTATCTTCTAATTTTGTGAACAGGAGTACTAAATGAATCATATAATATAATCATCACCTCTACTCAATAAATTCTGTACTGTACCCTACATTAAAAATAACGTCATATCAGGCAGCAAATATTACATTATAATTATTGTACCTGGTTTAGTAAATCAACTGAATCAATTAATCATTTTTCTCTAGTTTATACTTATATATTAAGACATAGTTTGAAAGTTATGCTAACTTTATAATAAATGGTAAGATTTGTATATTGTGAAAATTGTAATCATTAAACTTAATTGCGAACAAGGACTCAAGGACATAGTGCGATTAATGTCAGGATAAAGATTATTGTATAAATAAGCATATATTATAACAATTTTTATTATTCGCTGTTTTTCAATTGTCCTTCAATCGCTTCCTCGCTCGAATATCCGCAAGAGTCTCTTCAATTGTCCTCTTATCCTTTTTTTGCTCGCTAGAAACTATTTTTAAAAACAAATAAAAAAATGACATTACATAAAGATTGACTGTTGTTGTACTGTTGTGACAATCGACTTGTTGTATCCACAATATAAATCCTTTTCAGAATTTGAAAAATTCCAACGAATTCAGAAATACTTACCGAATCCATAGGATCTGTTTTCACATTTTGTACTTCTTGCACCCTCCTTGGCTACTTCTATCCCACCAAGGTGTTTTTGATACTTATTTAAATACTCAGGTTGTGCCTTACGCTTTCGTGTTTGGGTTGGCTCATCATCTTCAGCCTCCTCTTCTTTTACTTCAACTTCGCCTTCGGCAACATACTCTTCCCCACGCCTCATAGCAGCCAATTCCCCTTCACATGGAGCAACTTTGAAAATCACAACATGACGGTCAACCTCATCGGTTCCGAATGAAAAGGCAGCAAATTCCAAACCGTCAGCTATATCGTGACTAAATTAAAAATACATACTATTTTACCGATTCTCCACAGTCGGGAAATATGAATCGTAAATTACGATAATCAGTCAGTATATTACATAATTGCCCTGTGAACTTTAGTCATGGGTTCAAAAACGAGTCTGCTCTCATTATCTTGGGAAAGAAAAGCTTGAATCCTTTTGTTGATATCCTCTCGAAACTTAATGAATCTCAACTCAGTCTCTTCTTTATCCTTTTTCAATTTCAGCTGATGTTCTAGAGATTTTCAATACAAAATAAATGCTTGCATTAAGAATGTTTATATCATACATCATATATCAACACATGATTTTTGTAACTCATAAGTATAATAACTGTTTTACTGCACAATTAATTACTGATTACTGCCTAACAAAGAAAAACAAATTAATGAAATACAAATGCGAAATAATAAAATTCCTTACGCTGACGGAGTTTCCTTTCTTTTTCGTCCATTACTGGTGGCTTTACCATTTTCTTCATTATAGACCCCAAAATATCCATGGTTTATGATGGCTTCTTTATTTTATGCAAGCTTTATTAAAATAAAAACCAAAAGAAAAATCTCAAGAAACCGATCTGCAATGCAATAAATATAAGTGATAAATGAACAATGAAAACTAACCTGCTAACTTTCAAACTTACTTGACTTCGACAGTTGGCAAAATAATTCGATGCAAGATTCAATGCTTTCCGGATACAATCCGGATTTTCTCAATCTAATTTTAAAGTTCAATTTTAATATCTTATTGCAGGAAAGGAACTTGGGTAGATTTTGGATTTTGGATTACATACTAGTCAAAAACTCTTATGTCCCTACAACAGTCGTCCTTCGTACTAAGTTCATCTAAGCATTCAGTTCTAAAGTCGCGGGTTTCTCGCATTTGCTGTGTGCATAAGTGACGTGATCATTTGATATGATTCTGAAAAAAATGCTGAGCTTTCTTTTTCATTTTTATCATCACTATTACTTTATTACTACACACTTACCATTTTTTGTTGCATGTTAGGAAAATTTCAAAATGCAATGTTATTATTCTTCATTTCATTATAATATGACGCAGGATGGATACTAAATGCGTGTCATGTTTTTCTTTTCACCACTTTCTCTTTCTGTATCCGATCGCATAGCGCATACAGGATAATTTTCCGCATCGCCGTTTCGTTAAAAATTCTGGGGAAAGTACAAATGAAACGTTTGGTTTCTTACAGATGTTTAGGGAACTTACATCATGTAAACTTCAAAATAAGATGGAAAAAGTTTTGCATGAATTTTGATAACACAATTTAGAGATTTTTTCAAGGAAATTATATATTATCCTTGTAGAATTCCATATTGAGAAGAAAGTATCCGATGTTCATGTTATCATGTATTCATCAGTCATTAATGGTGTATGATTTTAACATGGAATGATTCACTTTTAAAACCATAAGGCTGAAAACCTCAAAACTCAAAATATTTAAAACAGTTGTTCATTGTATATACTTATTCTTGTACTTACTTAATTACTTACGTACAGAAACAATAGTATTAACAACAATATTTTATTCTAGGTTCTTTGATTCTTTGTATGTAATAACATGGTAATAATAATATGGTAATAACATCTTAATCATTATGCAATTGCATCCGAATTCCGACCGAATAAATAGAAAAATCAAACTTCCATATGTGTTGTACATTCACTGTAAGTTACCTAGAAGAACTCATGTCTTTTGTCTTTGACCTTTGGCTAATTCAAGCAATTGTTTTACAGCATTAAAACATTCAGTGTCAAACGGATATATTATTATTATTTCGGGTAATAAGATCTTTCCACTGCTGACTCTAATGTCCCTTTCTTGTCATATTCTAATATTGTTTTATTTAACTGAATAAATATTATTGTGATGCATGATGGTATATTATAATAGTGTTTCTAGGAATAGGAACGTTTCGTTAGGTTTTGTACGTATATTTTACAACGTATCGTAGTAGGTATTATAATATATTTTCGGGGGTATACTTTCATACAACATAAGCACGCAATTCAACATTTTACAAAATTAGAAAATAGTAAAATAGGTCCCCTCACTTGCAATTTACCATTTACATTTGTATGTATAAAATCTGTGCGAAAAATGTAACAAAAACACATTTTGTAACGTCAGCGAGGGTGATCGATGATACGAAGCCAATACACAAACGTATACTATAGGTAGGCTTAGTAGGCTAACAACGTAACATTGTAACATGGAATCCAAAATCCACACAGAAAACTTATACTGTACTGAGTACTGTAACTATTGCACATTTTATTATGCATGTATATGCAAAAAATAAATACTATGCTATACTATACTACAACTATAAATTACAGGAACCACGTACCAGGTACCTCATACTCATTAGTGTCATTAGATTAAAGTCAATTTTATGCCACCTCTCCAAAGGTGTACTTGTATGTACTGTACTGCTGTACTCTTGTACTACTCTTTTCTATCCATGCATAGGCAAAAAAGATCATACTAAACACAAATATAGAAATGTAAAGTGTATGTAAATATTTTGGTCATTCAAATGTAATGTGAGGTTATATTATAAGTTGTGGCAACCTTATCCGTAAGATGATCGGATAGTTATGGCATCCTGGGTCTTTTCAGCTTAGAGATCACTTGAGACGCGTTGACTGATTTGTGTCTGTCGGATGTGCAAGTCGCAGTGTGCTCCGATATAAAGCCCGTTCATAGTCAGGAGTCTGAACTGCACAAATTGCTTCTCTTTCAGAGTCCAAAGTCCTAGCATATAGCAGCGGCAAATGGGACGTTGGCAGCTTTGTAAGAAGTACAGGATCCTTATGGAAATAGTGCAAAGGACATGAGCATGTTACATGCGACATGTGCACGGCTCTCTACCTCTGGCTGACATGCCCGTCCGTCCCGTCGTCATCGTCTACTTGTCTTGCTCACTCACGTTATTTTACAACTTTAAGACTCATGATCATGTTCCCATCTGCCATGTACAGTAGACAGCCACCAATATTCTAAAACCTCCACCTGCTACACAAAATCGAATTAGATATCATTTTTTAACTTCATTTGTCTTTACAAAAATGTCCTGTTTTGATTTCAAAATTTTACAGTCCATTTTTAATTACATTATTTAAATTGTGCGTCTAATACAAAGCGGTAGTAACGTCAATCCCATCTTCATAATAATATCTGAGATATAAAAATAATTGGGTTGGGCTACTTCGCTTTCGTTTAAATGAGTTATGCTGCCAGCGCAAAAAAGTGAGATGTATTTCTAAGGTGTATAGTGTTTTTTGTTATTCATGCAGTTAAAAGTTTATTGTTCTTCATTATATATAATTAATTTCTCGCTTACACATTATAATATTATTATAAATGTATTTTTGGTTGTATTGCACCACTAAACTATGGTTTTATGCAAGCTGTTTCTTTAATTTACCTACATATACGATCTTAAAATTACTTACTATTAAGAATAATATTTACAGTACATCACAACAATATTTTGTATCGTTAACATTGTTGACTACCTTATCCTAAAATTATAATCAAATCACTTATTATAATAAAGACTTATTAAAATTAGACTAAAAGTTAAAATTGCGGCAGTTGATAAAACAGACAAGCGATTATGTACATAATTTCTTTTAAAAACATTTTTCAAAATGATTAGCTAATAGTGTTAATTCCGAAAGAAGACGGCAGGGTAGAGGTTAACGGTAAAATATTGTTACTATAAAACAAAATAATCACGATCTTCGACAAAGTATTAATTACTAGCAAACTTAAAACAGGTAGATAAAATCACTGCTTATATTCTTATATAAATGTGTTAAAAGTAATTTTCGTTACTTAAGGCTTTAGTTAAAAATATGTAGCTACTCACAAACCGTAGTATGCAATGCATTTTACATATTATGGCCAACCAAAATAATTAAACAGAACCTAGACAGATTCTGATTAAAATTACATTACATATTGCATTGTATTCTTGTAATGGACAGTTCAAAATTAAGCAACTTATTCTCACGAAATTCTTAAATACTCCATAATTAGTACATACGCCAAGAAAAAAAGACATTTTAATTTATCCTGCTAAACTGAACCATCTCCAACTAACACATTTGTTAGTGAATATTAATGTGTGTTTGCTTTACTTGGTTTCTTCATACAATTTACTACTTCAATTCAAAGCAGCTTAATAATGTCCATTCTTAGAGACACAGATATTACGGGAAAAATACTCTTTTGGTACAGTTAAAAAGGGAAATTAGAAGCTACGTTAAGAAAAGTGATATTAATACCCCCGGGTTAGCTGTGGATTTTTTCAACAACAAATTATTCTTTTATGGTGCATACATAACACCGTACACGCTATAATATTAATCACTGATACCCATAATATTAATATTATGTGGATATTTTGAGTAGATGTGCAAAATTGTAACACACATAGAAAATACATTATTATTTAAGTGGATAAATACAGTAGTATAAAAAGTGCAGTAATAGAAAAAAAGTTAAGTCCCCATCCTCAACCTCTCGCGACAGGTTATGATTATTTAACGATGACGGCACGGCACTGCACTGTGCTTAAGAATTCAATCATCAGAGAATGGAAATAACAGACTACTACACATACTAAAAGGCCTATTATTAGACTTAACTGACTTAAGACACAAGAACATTGGATATTATTTAGTTGGCTTTCGCTGCATTTTCGCCATATTATTATATCAACATTTTAAAAGTAATGTACATATTTGGTTTCGTAGCTACTTCGATATAATTGAATCGCCACTTACAATTGAATCAGGGGTTAAAGCTGTAACGATTTGCCCGTTATTAATTACTTTGCTTATTTTAACGATATATTGGAGTGGCTTTACTTCACAGAGTACGGGGACAGCTTAAATTGCTCTTAGTTTACCTGCACCGTACCCGAGAAGAGCATGCAAGCAAGGAAAATGAAAAAATCACAATATACAATTCAAAGACGAAGAAAATGTGTAGTCGTCAGTTTAACACTGAACTCAGTCGATTTACAAAATTGGAATTTCGCTAGGTAACTTTAACATTAATTTTTAAAATGAGGCTAAAAATAAATACTGTAATGAATTTTGAATGGTCTTTACGATTTTCATTGCAAGTTATTTTGTGGAAAAGGAGTACAGCCAACATTTCAGATACATGATAAGTAGACCAATCAATTAGCAATAACACCACGAAGATGCTGTTTCATCTTGTTCCCTGAGGGCAAAACTATGAGTGCTTCTGTGATCTGCATCCCAAAGACCAGGAGTTTGGACGATTTTCTGAACTAATTCTTCAAAGGCACACTGAACTCCTTCTTTTGATTTGGCACTCGCTTCTATGAACAGCATGGAGTGACGACGGGCAAATTGAAGTCCTTCTTCTCGGCTTACAGCACGATCCTAAAATCAATCCAAATAAGTATATATAAAATCAACTCTAAAATTTCAATTAATTACTTATATTCTATAAAATATAAAATATTATGATTTCTTTTATAAAATTAGTGAGAAGTGAAAAATGTTGCACACAAAACATTTACATTAAATTATGAAAACTAAAACTGACCTTATCAATTTTATTCCCCACAAGCATTTTAACAATGTTGCTCTTGGTGGCATACGTGTTGAGTTCTTGCAGCCATGGATCAAGTCTCTCAAAGGAAGCTCGTGAACTGACGTCGTAAACCAGTATAGCGCCTTGGGCCCCTCTGTAATAACTAGGAGTTAATGTTCGAAACCGTTCTTGACCCGCAGTATCCCAAATTGCTAACTTCACCAAGTTTCCTTCTACTGATAGAGTTTTAACTTTGAAGTCGACGCCTATCGTTGCTGGCTGGTCCGGATCAAAAACATCGTCGGTAAATCGAATTAAGAGGCTGCAAAATAGCAATGAAAATAGTTACTAAAAAATGAGAGATCATTGTAAATAAATACATTTTTATTAATTTTTCTTACGAAGATTTTCCAACTCCACTTTGGCCTATGATAAGAATTTTTAAAGTAGTCAACACTTCGTCTGAAGACATTTTATCGACCATTAGTTTTGAAAGTCTTCAAGATCTGTAACGAAAAACATAACCAAAAAGAAGTTATTAAACTTTTGAATCAAAGTGGCTAAGGTTTCTAAAAATGAGAAATGAAATTGAAATTATTTTAATGTTATTTTAATGCGTATTCAGACCGAGAATTTACTAAGCATGCATACATCTGTTTTTCTTTTTTCACCAACTAGTTGTGTCTGTGTCCTTTTTTAAAGTTATTGTCAGAAATATCAATTAGTTGATTTGTCTATGTCTATGTTTTCTATGCTTTCTATTTTAAAACAAAATTCAGTAAAATCACGATTACGACCACGACCAGTACTAATATGCAATCAATTCTTTAGAGCTAAGTTTTTCCAATTGAATTCTGTAAACAAGTAATACATCTGCTAAATCTGCTTGGTTAGGGTATTATTGGTGGCGATGGTCAGGCAAAAGGCCAAATGATGAAGCTGCATAAGACGACTTTGAAAACCATGAAGACGTAAGACTGGTAAGACATAGCATGGACATAGCACACATAGCACTAACACTAACTAACTACGTCCAACAAATCTAAATTCCCCACAATAAAGACAGCTTATTACCTACGCACCTAGCTACTCTACAGTGTCTACAGTCTTATAATATTTATAATTTTTATTTTTTATATCATCGATGGTAACATAATGGCAGCGACGTGATTTCTGGTACCTTCGTCAGCCTT